>WHYT01014709.1:0-35403 GCA_009806455.1 Tetrax tetrax
ATATAAAAAAAAAAAAAAAAAAAAAAAAAAAACCAAAAAACCCCCAGTTCTGACCATCTCATTTAAAAGCATGTTTCAGGTAAGTTGCCTATCTTTAGCAGACCCTTTGATTTTACAAGTCTAAGGGCACAGTTCTTATTAGGAATCAGCTATCTAATGTTGAAATTAACCTTTCTGGAATCCTGATTTGATATGACAGCAAAGAACACCTGAAACCAAACTGACTGCCAGCAGACACTCAGATTTACAAATTCACTGTTGTATTTTTAATTCAAACTCAGACCTCTCATTCTCGTTACCACCATTTCATACCATTTTTGAATCATTTCGGTTCTGCACCCCGAGCTAAGGGGGGTGGTGAGGGACACTGTGGGACAGCCCCGCCGTGGTGATGCTGTGTGTTACTCCGCACTGGACCGTCTGGCCGAGCCCGTCCCCACCGTGACGCTGCACAGCGTTCGTATTGTTCAGCACTGATGAAGAGTGGCAGCGGGAAGAGGAGCAGAGGTGGCTTGTGTATGAGCTTATTTTCACTAGTGCTGGGCAAAAAAAAAACCACCCTTCACCAGTGATGTTATTAAGGTCTTGTCAGCCTACGAGCACTTCCCAGCGAGCGCTGCTGCACCTGTGTGGACTTGAAGAAGAAGAAGGGGGGGAAAAATCATTCTAAACTGGCCGCCCAGTATGAACGGGCGCAGCACGTCCCCCGCCTTACCATTCTTTACCATGCCAATTATCCGAACCCGACCGTCACCTTGACGCCCATCGGAGACTCTCAGATCCAGAAATAAACTGATCAAATATGCAATAAGCGGTCAAGCAGTGTCCCCCACAGGCAAAGAGAGATTGGACTCCCTGTTTGTAAGTGATGCTCAGCAGCCAAGATGCTCTCTCCTCTCTCAGATCTGAGAGGAAGCAGATTCTCTTCACCTTCACAATGCAACAATAACTGAATTTAGCTTAAGAAAACACACTACATTAAGTAAGAGGCCTACTGCTAGTATACTTGTCCATTTTTTAAATTAAATGATGTTCATTAAAGGAACATCACCTCCCCATAATTAATTTTGCTTTGAGAAGGAAAGGAAAAAGCTACAGACAATTAATGTACCATGCAAGCTCTAGTAGATGCTCCATATATTTTCTCCCTACAACCACCCCTCCTCCATACCAGCATCTCTGCTCATCTCCCTTCCACCTCAGAATGCAAGGACTGAGTTTTTGGCAGGGAAGCGGCACGATAACATGCAGCAACCCCTCGTCCGCTCTCTCCAGCCTGACAGCATTCCAACAGGGTTACACATTCATACATTGATATCTGCAATCACATTCTGCACTCCCCAACTTACAGAGATCCAAGAAAATGTGTTACTGTTGAAGACACCCAGACAATGAGATCGATGGGACGGTGATGAGTCTTTACAGAGTAGCATTCCTCCTGCACAGAGATGAATAAAAGTATTTGGGCTGCAGCCCAAATGTACGGATGCAGGGTGACAGGGAAGAGGGCACATTTTGGGTTTTTTTGGTTTTTTGTTTGTTTTTTTTTTTTTTTTTAATATAATTGTGTGCTTTTTTCCTGAAGATTTTAAGCCTGACAGAAAGAACAACAGCACATGGCTGATAAGTCAAAAATGGGAACGTAATCACAAATAAAATAAGATTATTCTTCAGCTGTGAATCAGTGGATAGCACTTCCTGCAGGCCAGCATGCCCTAGACAGCGACACACGTAAGGTCGTAGAGCGATAAAATCAATAAGTCCCCATGCAGGGAAGAAGAGCCTGGTGGTTTTGGCAAATGACACAAATTAGCCCTCTCTCCACAGCCGTGTGCAGCTCTTTTGGAAGTCTTCAAGAATGAAAGCCTTCTCACCCCAGGAAGGCAACAGAATCCATCCTCGTGTCTCTCTGCCCCTCTGTTTACAGAGTCAGGGATAAGGATGCAACTCAGAGGTGTTTGCTTGTTTTCTCAAACAGCAAATTGATGGTAGCTGTTGGATAAAAGCACTGACATTTCATAAACTGCACAGAATTTTGCTGACACAACTAAGTCCAGTTTGATTAAACTAACAAACTGCTCTGGAAACATCTACAGATTTGCCGCTAACTTTACTACCTTGTCTCCTAAGCATATAGGTGTTAGCTAACAAACATAGCCTGACTTGAGAGTGATTAAATCAAATCACCTTAAACCCCCCACTTTTATCTGAATTGGCATCACACTGTATGGAAGCTGGCACCAAGGCTGTGAAGCTTAGAGAGCCCTTGTCGCAAACACAAACACATTTCTCACGGCCAAGCGCGGCACCGCAGCAGGGCAGCACAGAGGATTCCCTTCGGGTGAGAAGCAGGAAGCTGTCCCACCCCTATGGAGTTTAAGCTCTCACACGTGTGTGTTATCCCCACTCAGAGGTGGTACCGAGCTGACATCTTTCACATTTTTTCGACATCACACCGTGTTGCCAGCACGACTGTCCGCAGCAGGCCAGGGGCTCTGTTCTGCCTCTTCTGCGGGAAGCTCCCCCATCCCTCTGCTGTGTGTCAGGGCAGGCAGGAAAACAGGAATTTGCAGCAGTTGAAAGCCTCCCGACGACAGACAAGCGCATCCTCCCCATCGCTGCCAGTGCGGAAATCCTCCCCTCGTTCACAGGGCATTTACTGAAATATCACTGAAACCCACCCCTGGCCTAACTCCCCTCACAGGCTTCCATTCTTGGGAGGCTCATGAGGATGTCCGGGTTTTGCTGGGGATGATAAATATCAGAAAGAGGCAGTTTCACTTCTTTTAATGCTTCTGCACCATTTAGCCCACTATTCTCAAACGCTGTGTCCAGGCAAGACCTCGCTGGAGCCCGGAGAGCTTTGCCCCTTCAGGAGGTGACAGGCTGAACGCTAATCCCTCTCCTTTCCACCATCACACCAGGCCTTTCAGATAGCTGCATTTTTGAAAAACTGTTTGTGTAATATATGAAGACTAACTTGGATTCATGAATATTTGATTTAATATACATTTATTTCCCCTAAAGGAAGATACATTTTATTTAATACTGATTGCAGTTCTTATTACCTTCCTAAACCCAGCACACCACTCAGCATTCCAATTACGCCAGCGTGCTATAGTTATGGCTGAGAAAGCACTTTCATTATAAGCTTCTGTTTTTAGACACTTGTAAAACTCCCACCATTACACACTCTTCCCCCACCTCCTCCTGCAAAACTGTCCTTTCGGCTGAAAAGGCTCAAGCCGTTTCCCAGCCTAGACAGAGCAAGACTTAAACCTGGTTGAATCACAGCTTCCTATTCACGTGGATTTAAATGCCCGATCGAGCACAGATATTTGACAACAGCAACAGCACCTCACTAAAAAAGCTGATGGAAAGAAAAATTCAAACCTCACTGCTAACTTTACATGGTGATAACTGCTTGAAGTGATTTTTAAATCTGGACCAACTTTAATTCACCCATGCAACCCAATGTGTCGTGAGTAACCCTATGCACAGCAATCCCCAGATCCCCTGGGGTTGCTCAGACACTTGTGGGAGGCCTTGGATATGGACAACATACGGAAGACAGCAGCCCAACCGCTCATATATTTTTCCCCACAAAGCTTGCATTTGTTGAAGAAATCCCTCCTCTCTCAGGAGATCAATTGCATTTATGGAGCAGAGTTACTGCTAAAGGAGAGGAAACACTTCTCAAGTGACATTTTTGCCTCGTGTCTTTATGTCCCTGGCTGGGATGCTGAGCATTCTGCCTCACGCACCAGCCCTCCCGGATCACCTGGCTGATTTAGGACAGCTGTGGACTTCTTTGGAAAAAATACTTCCCACCTGTTATCTTCACGACTGCAGTCAATCTCAGCAGCCAGCGTTTGGAAGAGAGTTGGTTGGCTGGTTTTACAGCTTAAACGGTGCTAAAAAGAAATAGCATAGGTCATTCGACTTCCTCTCACCCAAAGTGTTACAAAGCACTTTGTAATGGATCCACCAGCTCCAGCTTAGGCTTGCGAGGGTCCCTTCATCACCTACCGAAACGCAGCCATTTAGGAGGCGAAAAACCAGCCACTCTCTGATGGAATCAAACAGCGTTTAAATGGAGGGCTCAGAAATATTACTCATCCAAGTGAAATGACTGCATGCACTTAGACAGGGGGGGGGGGAAAAAAGCAATTAGTGATTTTTAAATTCTGACCAGGACAAAGCGTAAAATGCGAGAGGCTGCTCTGGCAAAGCGTGCCACGGAATTGTTTGAGGGCCACAAGCGGCACGGAGCCCCGTTCCGCACAGCGCTGTCGCCTCGCAGGCAGGACAGGGCCGAGATGAATAGGAATGCTGATTACTTCCACCAAAGCTCAGGAAATGCTCTCCGATCTCATTGAAGTCTCCGGAATAGTATAATTGGTTCGATTGTCTAACTCAATCCATATCTGCAGCAATCTATTGTCCTTCACCAGCCAGCTCCTACTGCACGTATGCCGCTCCAGCCCTCCCTGTATAAAGGGTCTGTCCCGTATTTTATTCGAGATTCAATAAGTGGTGTATTGCCTTCTGCCGTCACGGGTTACTGTTTCAAGCTGGGATGTAAAAAACAAAAAATACAAACAAACACTGACCAAAGGGAAGGAAAGGGAGGAAAGAGGCAGAGAATAAATTTGTCTGAGGCTTCGTTACTCTCTTCCAATAAGAAGATTTTTCAACAGGTTATGATCTGTCTACTTGTGTAGGGGTTGGGATGCACAGGTGAAATACACAACAGGCACCAAACCCAGGTAGAGAATGGAAAAGCACAGGAAGCTTGGAAAAGTCAGCTGCATAACATCGTAACAAACTGAGGTGCTATTCAGGACTCTGCTGTCGGAAAACAACAACAGAGGAAAGAGTCCTTGCCTGAGGAGCTCACAATTCAAACTGCAGCAGAGTGTACACCCAGCAAAGGCATTGCTAGGTCAGGATGATGATGGAGGGACCGGTTGCCAAACTGGGAGCAGCTGGTACGTGCTGTGGCTAGCAGGAACAGCAAGCGGCTAGCAGCTTTGAGCCACTTGCCTCCAAGCCCTGACTCAGCACGCACACTGAAGTAGTGGCTTTGCTTCCCCTACATCTCTCTCGCAGCACGTCGCTTCTTTCTCCAACACTCGTTCTATTCCCGGCAGACCCCAGCCCGAACAGCACAGATTCACCTAACAAAACCCTGCAGCGTGACCCCCTCCCCGCCGCAAGCGCTGGCTACGAACAACAGGCAGATAAACCTCTCCCGCATCCCTAAGCCGGAGCTTCGGCCACCGCCTCTGCTCTCCTCGCGCAGGAACCGAGGCGTGCAGGCCGCGGTTGCGCTCGGCAGACGAGCAGAAGCCCTTTGCACTTGGCGCAGCGCCGTTTATCCCAGCACTTCATTGCGCTTCAACAAACATAGATCAAACCTCCTCCGCCCCTCTCCTGGAGAGCCACAAATCTCGCCCGTTTCACAGACTGGGGGACCAAAGCACGGAGGGATTTAAGGCTGAATCCCGCCAGCTTCAAGCCGGGGAGCTCATCTTCCCCCCTCAGCCCCCAGAGGGAAAGGCTCCAGCCGTCCCCAGGAGAAGGGGGACATCGCCATGCCCGGGAGAAGGGCTCCCTCTCCCGTCACAAGAGGCTGCGACCTCCGCCTTTGGGGAAAAGCCTCAAAGGCCACGCAAAAATTCCAAGGGAGCCGTAGGACACTGGGGAGGATCGGGCATCGGATTGGGAAAGCATTGCCAATGAGTCTGTCCCGAGACTGGGGGATCCTCAAGTAGTTATCAATCAGAAAATACATAAGGAAGGAAGGAGATCCTTAGAATGATTCTTTCCCTGGGGCGGGAAGGCCAGAGTGAGGTGTCAGCCAGTGCAGGCTCATTTGGATTCCCAGGATCAGCACCAGCACAAAGCTCTGGTTTGGCAAATCATGCAGAGGACTCATTTAGTGTTTACTTGCAGCCTTTTCCTATTGTCATTGCTCCTTTGCATTATGCACCAAAAAAATAAAAATAAATAAATAAATAAAATCATTATATTTGCTTCCTCGATACTTCTGTCATATATTCCTGTCTGGCAAGGGGGCACGCAGATGCGCGACGAGACAAGCGCACTTCCTCCCGCGGCCCGTGTGTTAATTCCAAACGGCGGTCTCGGGCTCTAGCCCCGAACACGGATATTTCCTTGCCTCTTGGCTCTGCCTATCAAATCATTATTAATCTTTCCGGCCTGTGTATATTCATTAGATAAACACTGAAACTGTGGTGGTGTTTATTGTCTGCTCTGTACACATCATAGCCCTGGGAAGACAAGATGAATTTGACAGCTAATGTAAAAATTACAGCGGGCAATATATCTTAGATTTGGGTGGAACACCAAGATGAGAGTTAATCAATAAAATCCTAACTTAGGTATTGTATGAAATGGCACTTCATTCATTATTAGGAGTTGGTATAAAACATGATTTACTGGTTTGATATATTGGCCCTTCACCTTAGGGACCTATTTTCAAATCCAGCCCAATCCAAAGTGACTAAAGCTCCCTGTAGCCTGAGGGCTCGGGAAGGATACTGCTGCCAGAAATTTATGTGAGCTTGCCTCTAACACCCAGTTTGTAGGTAAAGGAATGGCACAGGGATGCTGGAAAGGTTAACCCCCAAAATCAGCACATTCATAGAAAGTCAGCCATTTCCCTTAAAAACCATGAAGTGAAAATAAACCAGTGCTTGGCATTTCTTTCTCTCCTCATGGATTGTGTGCAATCCTTTGACAGCAAGTGCTGTATCCCAGCTCTTGGGTTGCTTTCCACTTTCATTCTCTTTTCTCCCTCCCTTATAAAGTTCTGGGAAGAGCTGCATGGAAAAGATGTGTGTGTTATAAAACCCATTGGGACAGGGCATCTCAGTCCCTGCCCAGTCCACGTGCTTCCGAGGGTCTCACCACTTCCCAGAGGAGTCAGATTTGCATTTAGACGATGGTGTTGAGTTTAACACAGGAGACCAGCTCCAGCACTGCACCATGTTCTCCTAAATGTCACAGATCTCTCAAGGAAAACCATTAAAAAAAAAAATAATAATCACTAAATCACTAAAACCAGCTTTCCGTTTATAAGATCTGAATCAGCTACATTTGGAGTTACTGGTTAGATACCTCCTTTTGCTTTTCTTTTTCCACCCTAACAAAGGACATTTTTACTAGATAGGGAAAAAGGCCAGTATTTTGTAGGGTTTCATTTCTTGTGGGGAAAACAAATCACACAACTGGCAAAACTGGCCCTTTTCTCAGCACTTGGGTGTTAAACTCCACTGACCTCTCCCAATATTTTTAAAGCCATATGAACACATTAGCCTATGCTATAGCAGCTGCTGAACCATTCGTACTTGATTTTGAAGTCTGTTCCATGTAAATAAGACTTTGCTCCTAGAAAGAATGAGTTTAACTGTAGTACCCCAAGAAGAGACCTCTCGCAGAGCTGCTCCGCCATGGAGCTGCTTTATCTCCTTTCCCCTGCTGCTCTAGGAAAGGCAGCGAGGAGATGCTCACACCCTCCAGTAAAAGAGATCCCAAGCACCCTTTAAAATTAAGTGGGTTTGGTTTTATTGGGGTTTTTTGTTGTTTTTTTTTTTTGTTGTTGTTGGTGGTGGTTTTTTGTTTGTTTGTTTTTCTTCCCCCAAATGCCTGCAGTTTTTGATTCAGGGCGTTGTGCCACTCTGCACAGCACACACTCAATCCTCATACAATATTTCAAGAAAAAAAACCTCCAATAATTCATACAGAAAACACATGGTAGCACAGCCCATCCTCCCTGTTCAAAAGGCACAGAAACCAGTGGTTTGCTCTCCTGCTGTCTTTTCACAATCAATTGCTCCATGAGACCTTGTACAAAAGACCTGGCTCAGGTGTCCTATGAATCCAGTAGCCATCACAGCCCAGTAAACCTGAATGAGAAGTGGAATGATTTAGATGCTAATGACTAATGGAGTGATATCTGTCTGTGCAATTGGCAGCCATGCAGGAATAGCAGCGAGCTTTCTCAGGTCTTGTCTGTGCAGGGAGAAGAGAAAGATCCCTTATCGCATTTTATAAGTTTGCATTTATAGGGCAAATAAAATAGAGCATTTTTAAAACCAGGAAGCATTTCAGAGAACAGATTTTTTTTTTTCCCCCCCATATAAAAATCACAGATAGAATTTAACTTTAAATACTTTTCTGGCTAGGGAGAAGGAAGGAAAAAAAAAAAAAAAAAAAAAAAAAAAAAATCAATTGAACTGATTACCTTGTTGAGTACCAGTGGAGATTTTAGTTGTCTTTGTAATTGCACTTTTTCCTTGCTGGCTTTTAAACATAAAAGGAAAGTGACTTTACTGCTGTAGTAAAACCATGGGCCCTAGTCAAAATCAACAAAGCAGGGTATTAACTCCCTCTGTGCTGTTTCAGTTCCACAGGCACCTTTTAAGTCTTTCTGTTCAAAAGATGAGTGGCAAATTAATCTCATATGCTTTCAAGACAGCAGGTTTTTTGGTCCTGTCCACCCCCAACCCAACACCTAACACTGCCAAGCTGCTATAGAGAAGATTTCAAGGACATGATCATTGTTCACTGGAACCAGTAAAGTGCCTTCCACTGAAAAGAGGTGGCTGTGCATCAGGTTCCCAGCAAGTACAGGTGAGGTGGATGGGAGACAACCCGCTGCTGCCAAACGGTCACTTTCTTGTGATTCAGCATCCCCTCACGAGCCACTGGTTCGCACCTTCTCCTGGTGCTTTCCATTTCCAGTGGCATGGTTTCAAGAGCTACTGGGACCTGCATTCAGACCACATCAGCACACTGGGTCAGAAAGGCAAAGGTGGTCTACCACGGAAACAGAAAGCTCCCAGATCCTCCTGAGCTGCCAGAGGGCATCCTCCCCACTCCGTCAGAGGAGGAAACTCTTCCATCAGCCCGTTTAAAACCTGCGCCTTGACAGACTGCTATGGAGTTACTGATCTGCTGGAAGTACCATCTAAAACTCTGCACAGCCCTATCAAATGAGGTCAATACCAAAGATTTTCAGGTCAATACCACTTCCCAGGTTGGGACAGACAACGTCAGCAGCAAGGTCTGCCCTTGGCAGACTCCACAGACCATTGCCATTAACGTCTGCAGCGCCCACCCCTGCTCTACCAGAGACACAGAAACTGTTCCGGCCAAGTCAGACCACTTCAGCCTCCGCTGCATCTCCCTCCTCCCCGGTTTGCCCTATCAGCACGCCTTCAACGCCAAAAGAACTTTCACACCGTCATCTGCTCGTGAATAAGATTCTGCACGCGTCTCTCCCAAGATCCAGATGTCTTGCTCTCCACTCACACACAGAATCACGGAATAGTTCAGGTCACAACAGACACAGTTACAAGACAATCAGTTAAAGAGCACAAAAATAGATTTTCCAAACCAAACATCATAAATTCAGTGCTTCACCCCCACCTTGTTTAAAACCAGCACAAACAGCAAATATGGAAGTGACACTGAGGTTTCTGCAGTGCCGCTGGCTCCCTGCACAGAGAGCAGAGTCAGAGGGAGGGACTGGGGCTGGAGATGCAGCTTCCCTCCAAATAATCATCCAGGAGCTAAATAGACTTTCCTCACACAGACAGATAGACTAAAATAGCAAAGATCTTGCCATTCTATAACCACTCCTGGTCAGAATTTACTTCGCTGCTTCTTCCCTGGACTCTCTAGACAGCTATTTATGTATTTCCCCTGCCACCCTAAATCACCACCTCTACTGCAACACTTTCGCTGTATCCCTGGTAGCAGGCATAGGCTGTCGCTCGCGTGCAAGACACGCTGAGGATGGAAGGAAGGGAACTGCCCCTGACCCGGGTTACGAGCTGCCTCCAGCCTCAGCTCCCACTGGGTCGCGGTGCTCCCACCAAGGGGACAGGGCTCCCCAGTCCCATCTCACTTGCCGTTAGACTCACTGCCATTGCTAATGCCTTTTGGACTCCCCATACCAGCTCAGACCCCTCTCTGGATGCTTCAAGAGGCAGTGGGGCAGAAAAGGTTGAAGTCACACTTCACACTCTTCAGAGCTCTGCATTTTCATCCACGTGGTTTTCTAGAGCAGGTGAGGTCTCACCTAGTTAAAACTGTAGAAAAAAGTCCAGCTACAGCCCTGATGGCCAGATTTACCTCAGTTATGGTCCCAACCACCTGGCCCTCCTCTGACATTTCCCCTGAACCTGCAGCAGTTGTCACTGAACCATCATAAGCAATGAAGGGGAAGCGACGGCACAGAGTTTGAAAGATGTCAAAGCTTGTTCCAGCACTGACAAGGACGTGCAGTAGACACTTGCTAAACTTACAGTTTGCTCTCACTCCAGAGCAGGGCTGTTGTGAAATCTAAGTGCAAAGCACTTGGTGGGCAGGAGATCAAAGGTGCGTCTACTAAATGACTTCAACGTCTGTCCGGGCAGGAAGCAGCAGAGTCAACAGATTTCTCGTAATTCCTTGCTTCTTCGTGGGGCCAGTCCAAAGCCCCTTCTGTGTATTAGAAAGTCACCCCGCTCCACAGCTATGGATCAGATCTCCTATTTGCCTTAAGAGGTGCTCCACCTGCTAGCATTCACAAGGGCGTCCGTGCACAAGCTCCATTACCGTCCTTTCACGGAGCAGAGCACGGACTCATTGAAACATCTTCCTCTCATAGAACAGAATATACGAGGAGTAGACAGGAACAAGTTTGGCTTTGCACGTGAGCAAACCCCAACACCCGTTGCTTTATTGTCGGCTCTCAGATGAGCAAGGCTCATGACATTATCCAAAAAATCAGGCTTCAGGTCCATAGCCAAATCATACAGTTGGCTTTAGAAAGAAACCAAAAAGCACCAACTTACTCATGAAAACTGGCCTAATGTCAACGCACAGTGAACAGAACCAAGAGAAAGAACATACAAAACCAATACTGACAAGCCTTTATCAATTAACTTACTGCACACAACCCCTTATTAAACTAATGCTCATTGAAAAAAAAAAATTAAGAGAATGAAAATACCTGGAGAAGAACTGCCCTCAAAGATACATACACACACCAGGTAAATTACCCTAAGCCAAAGGAAGTGAGATTCTAAAATTATTTAAAAAAAAAAAAAAATCACCTTGGGAAAAATAAAACATTTCTATTTTGCATGCCAAAATTACATCTCATGTGCAATGCTATACATGTGAACACACACAGAGGTACAGTAATTTGACACTTCATTCAAGTCACTGTCCTGTGTTCTGGTTCCAGCAAGTCAAATAACGATTTTATAAGAGGGAGAGACAGAATAGTACATATGTGCACACACAAATTATCAAGCATCTTCAACACACAGCTTTAAACACAGAAAAAAAAACCCAGCAGACAAAATTCTTGGCTTATTGAGAGGAACAAAAAACCTAAACAAATTAAAACTAAGCTATCAAAGCCGATTCCTACAACCTCTTACAAAATGACCATCCAACACGCGTTTTAAATGTCAGTGCTATTCACTTTGCGTTAGCTGCGCTCTGTTCTGACCCAGGCTTTGCAGGTGGGTCTCACACGACAGCAGACATCAGTCAGGAACGCTTTCTAAATAGTACCTAGGAATGCGTTTAATGCCACACAAGACATTGTCACATCGCCTCTTCAGCACCAGAACCCCACCACACGCGAGCCTGGTGCTCTCCATCCTTACGCTGCGTGTTTCTGCCCTCATCCTGACTGGGGATTTAGCTCCTTGTTGTCAGAGGATGAATGTTTTTATTCTGTTTGCTCCCAGGCCAGTATCAAAAGCTCCCAGTACATGGGTTAACCAGATGATCCTTTAATACACAAAGGACCCCCAAACAGCTTAACCTTAACCCATCCGTAAAGATTCCACCCAGCCTGCTAATGCTGTCCTGCATCGTGTTCTCTATTATTACATCTGAAATCCGTTAAAATTTCACACAATTTCCTGCACAGCAGTGTATATAATAGTGCTGGGAGCCAATATGTTTCTATAATTGGGCCTGTAGTGGGGCAGAGTCCAAAGCAATTAATCCAGCCTCCTTCCTTGTTTGCTCCCATATAAAGCTGACAGGGTAGAGAGTAATTGGAAGTGAGCGGCCTCTATCCCCTACTTTAAATTAATATTTTCCTGTTCTGATTTAATTTCACCCGGTAACAGTGACACAAAGACACGCCATGTCAAGCACTAAGTAATCTGCAGCAGCTGCCTTAGGAGGAAACTTTTATTCATCAGTAATATACTGACCTGTATATCACTCCAGATACAGTACACAATATTCCTGTCAAACAGACAGCTGCATTTAACTCCGTATAATCAGCAGAGATAGGAGAAAGGAAAACTATATAGCATATATATAGCCCTATATATGTGTACGTGCATGGAAGATACAAAACAGACACGGGAAATTAATTAATCGTGAAAAATTCAGCTTTCCAAAAGGGGAAAAAAAATTAAACGGCAAATATAAAAAAGATGCTAATCAGCAGAGCCAAGAATCCATGCAAATGAAAAGCCAGAAGTAACGGCCAAAACACCCAGGCCATTAAATCAAATCACTGAGAAAATAATGGCTAAACTCTCTCTTACTTGTAACACTCAATTTATGTAGTCAATATGGCTCTGAATGAATGAGTGAAGGTACTAAGAGCACAAATCTAAATTCAATATACATATCTTAGAAAAATCCCCAGCGCACATGCTCGCACGCTGACAAGCCCTATAAAGCAGATGTTGCTATTGCACGTGGTGTGGAAGCAAAAAGAAAACTGGCTTCATTTAAGATGATTCCCTGTTTACATCAGACAAAATATCTAAACATACATAGATTATTGTAACAAGTCCATAGTTGCCAAGGAATTTATGGGAGTCTGTGGCAAGCTGGGACCAGTGGGAGGAAGAGAGCTGAGCCTCTTCTCCCCACACATGAGCTGCTGTTCCTTGAGCCGACCTGCGATGGTCCTTAGCTGTGAGCTGCGCAAGGTCGGTGACACAGTTAAGCACATCTTCCAGTCCAGTGGAAAACCCGAAAGCTGTTTGCACTTCACTACATGGTGTATTCATATACAACAGCTAGAAAGAATGCAATGTATTTTCTACACCTAGGTAGACTGCTCAGACATGGACCAGAAGCAGGACCTCACAAAGTGGTAAGTTGACTTGATGGAAACAAGGTTTTAATTTTCCAAATAAATGGAGGTGCTCAGTGTTACCCCTCAGATTTATTTTTCAAACTCATTGAGCAAAGTTTTCAGGGGAATTTGAAGGTGACAGCTTCTTTCTATCCAGTCCACATTTAAGCTGAGAAGACCGCAGCATGCTGGACAACACCACAATGGCCAGAGACAGCTTCTCCAATCAAAGACCTCCTGCCCCAACCTTCACTGTGAATACTCAGCTCTCCGTATGCTTGGGAACAGAAGAGAACCCCAGAGGACCTATTTGTAAGGTGAAGGACCTTGTGCCTTCAGCCCACATGTATTCAAACACCCCAAAACTGGAGATCATAGTTTACAAACTGATGTTCGATACGCAGCCAGGAGCAGTGATGTCCACGTCCATCAGTGATACAGGAGGAGCTGCGTGCGGTTTACTCACAGAAAAGCGTACTCTCAGGAGACTACCGGGGGACACGGCAGCTTAGCCCTCTGTGGATCAGCAGCTTATTTCCAGTTGCTTAAATTTTCTCCTCCTCTCTTGTTCTTGATTCCATTGGATTTTCTTCCTGCTCCCTGGTATTACATTTTCATTTACAGGCAATGTGCTTAGGCCAGAGATGATCACCAGCACCGGTAGCTAGGAACAGAGCTGACACAGGGCCTCTCTCTAGAGCACGGCTGAGCTGCCAGATCCTACAGCAGCAGTCACACCCCCCCGAGACCCCATCTGCCTCCCCTCTGGGAGCTGAGGCCGTTGGACATCCCTGCCAGCCACCATGGTGTATTCACTCGCTTAAAAACACAGTTCCTGCCCTCGCACGTGATTTCACTTTCAGAGATACTCAAAGCCCTACAACCAGCCATCTCCCCGAGAAACTGCGTCGCTCCACTACAGCCCCGCTCCAGCTGCGCTCACGAGAGGCAGGATTATCTTTGCAGCTTCAGCACAGCTTTCACCAAGACTCCCAGAATCCCAAAACCATTGACTTCGCAAAATCCTGCGGAGCTCAAGTATTTGGCCCACAGCTGAGGACACCTGAAGCTCTCTGCACCCAAAGGGTTTGTGCCCACGCCAGCAGCAGCAAGGTTGGCTAGCCCTGTTACAGCCTGTTTGTGACCACTGCTCCCATCGCCTGCTAAATCCATTTACACCATGAGAGACTTCTAAATGAGCTTGGTTTTGCACCCAATTGAAAAAAAAAGACTCTTGCCAAATAGCGCTTTAAACACAACAGCACACATCCCATCGTGGTTTCGTAACGCAGGAAACTCAAGCAGAACAGATACCATGAAGCAGCAAGCTAGTTACTTAATGGCAGGGTTTTTTTTTCTTAAAGAAAACCATAACAGAAGGGGCTGCAGCAGCACCCCTCAGCAGGAGCGGGCCAGGCTGGGTGCTTTGGGGAACGCTGCCACAGCACTGTCACACACAGAGCCAAACTGCTCTAGCCAGGACAGAAACCTTCCCGGTCCAGCGCGGCAAGCTGCAGCACGAGGATCCTTTTTCTTTCAGCCAAAACCACGCAATGACAATACCAGCAACATATCTAACTACACGCCGTCCTGCTCTTATTCTGCACTTTGTCTCAAGGCTACACTGAAACAATCACAGCCTTTTTATCTTCTTTTCCCTTACTTAATTTTGTTAAATTCTGCTGTCAAAAATAGTAAATAGGAAGCAAATAGATCACACCAATTCCACTCATTATTTCCATTGATTTTAAGTCTGGAGAGGGCTATTATGATCACGTTACAAATTGTCTGTTTGTAGGAAGAAGAGTTTAAAAATATGCTAAGTTCTCTGTTCTTGCCCCCAAAGTGATGGGCAGCGTTACAACCAGCTGTTACCCTTCACTCCGGAGGTGGCTGCAGTTAGTGGCAGAACAAATGATCCCTTTGTGCAGTTTTGCATAAATGTTTGTCAAGTGTCTCCAGCTTCCCTCACAACGCTGGCTATTAAGGAACAGAAGTAAAATTCCCTAGAGCAGAGGTGCGTGTGGGGAGTTATCCACTTAGGCTAAAATCCTGGTCAATATATTTTTGTCTCGTGAGAGTCTGCATGCAAACAGGAGAATAAAGTCAGTGATAACCATGCAAAGGGTGGTTGCAGGAGAACAGGCAGGTGCAGCAAGCCCTTCAGCAATTCCACGGTGGCACTAACCTTCTCCGGCTGGCAAAAAATGCTGGAGCCAGCATTAAAAAAAAAAAGCCTCAAAAGCTTTTGAGCATCAGCCTTGCAGCCAAGCACACCCAGCACACTTCGATTTTGATGTACAGTTTGAAACAAATCAATAGCAGTATAATAATACTCAGCACGCTGTGTAATTTTTATATCATTAGTTTTCATTTTCCGCTCCCCATGCATCAAAAAACTTACAACGGGCTCGTAAAGTTTATTTAGTATTCCATGAATTCCTAATCAGTTTCATTTCATAATGATTCAGAGCGGCCGTTGCCAGGGCCCCGGTGTCAAAAAATCGATAAAACCAACACACTTTTCCTGATGGCGGCTGCAAAAGGATCTATTGTAGGGGAATTATGATTTATGTCTGGGCTGCACCACGAGCAGCGGCAAGCGACAGCCTGGCTCAAGAGCTGAGATGTTCGCCAATAATGATTTATATGCATGCCTCTCCCTTCCCCCAGCTCTTCTTGTCCCCCTCCCGTGCACCGCGACGGGGCCCCATATGCCGTGTCGCAGCAGCTTTGGCTCTCGTGTGCCTGGCTGCAGCTGGGCGCCGCGGACACAAATCCGAGCGCGAGGCAATCCTCGGGCCCAGGGCTCGCCGTAGCCGATGATGTCCCCGCAGCCTCTTCCGCAGAAGGACAGAACGCCGTGGTGCTGCCCCAGTAACCCCCCCGCTCCCCGTGTCCCCAGGCTCTCGTGACAATCTATTCAGCTCCGGCTCCAGATGAGCACGGGGACGGTTCGATTTTCAGCTACGTGCAGAAGGTGCCTATTTATCTTGGGGCACCCATTCTGTCAAGCCTGCCTGGGGTAGAGAGGCTGGTGCGCGAGTGGCTCCGGGAGAGAGGCCGTGCTCCGCTGAGCGTATGCGGACTTGTCACAGAAGGCGGCGAAACGAAGACTGTGCAGGAAGATAAGGACAGGCAGCACTGAGGTACTCTAAAAGAAAAGTTAAAGACTTAAAAAAAACCTCTTTTCCAAAGACTAAAAATCCAAAAATCTGAGGGATGGGGCTTACTGTCTTGTCATGCAGCACAGTGTCCTTAAAACACAGACACTCTGGGTTAGAGGGGTGGAGGACAGTTATAACTGGTAATTCGGAAGTTGCTTGTGTACCATAAGGAAGCAGTCGTGTGCAGAGATTGCACTGGGCTCTGCTTCACTTAATACGTTAATAAGGTTGGTGGTTCTCCAGGTATAGCTTGTTTTTTAAAGTCCTGTTTACAAAAAGGATTAACACCATCATTTAAACATCTAAATGAATTTATTGAGATGTCTTTACTACTCTTCACTTTTCAATAGAGAATTACCAGCTGCCCTGCTCCATCAGGAGCTTCATCCCCATCATGCTGCTCCACAAGCCCAGGGAGCTGGGGCTGCTATATTAAGAAAATCACCTCCCTTTTAGTTGAGTTGCTGACCAGAAATAAGGAGGTTCATGCTCAGAGCACAGCTGCTCTTGCCCTGCGCAGCATAAAACACGATCACTCGTACTTTTAAACCTTGAGTCATCACATAAGAAATTCTCAACTGTTGGGGCTGGTTGGCAGAAGGGGTATGTGTAGCCTTCTACAGGACAGTTCATGCAAGGCATCATCTTCCTTCCCTCCATCTGACAGGCTGGAATATTGCCTGGAAACTACTGCAAAAAAATATGGACAGAGCAAGACAGCCACGCACAGACAAGCAGCTGTAGCTCCTGCTCAAGCGTTCTCCGGCAGTCGTACTTGGAGAAAAAGGGTGGGTTATTTCCCCCCGCCTGGTTTTGCACGCACAGAGCTGCTGGCAGGCAGCAGGAGCAGCTCAGAGCAGCCTGTCCTTCCCGGGTGCCAGGCTCGCTCCCTGCCCGTACTCCTGTGCAGGAAAGTAGGTTATCCAGGCACAAACTGTCCCTAAAACTTAGCTGCTTACCATTAACTTCTCCATATAAATACTGTTTCATCTCCCCGACATTTAACAGGAATGCTAAGTCATTTCATCCAAGTAACACCGGACTAAAACCATTACTGCAGGCTCCACTATTGAGATCTTCTCCCTTTTTAACTCAGCAAAAGGATCAGGACCTCACACCACTGTATCAATGCCAGCATGAATTTACCTGTATCAATGGTAAAAATGGTATTTTGTACGGTTGTGACAGGCCAAACTCCTGCCTGGTGCATCAGAACAGAAGTCAAAGTTCAATTGGAGCTGCAGGATTGGTCTGACAGATTTTTTTTAAATAAAAACAATATCTAAATATTTTTTTAAAGTTATTACTGTTCATTAGTGCGAACTGGGAAAACAGACACAAGCCACACACTCAGCCCTGTGCTTCCTGAGAAAAATCTGTGAAAGTTAAAAGAATCAATGAACTGATGCTTTAAAGTGAGGATGTAAATATTAGAAATTGTGCCTTCTGGTTTTTCATCATCCTATATTTAAACAGATCATGTTTATAAGATTGTTCTCTGTTAAAATACAGACCTGAAATTTTCATTATAAAATAGCTGAGATTCACACCTAACTTGCTCATCGCCTGGCTCCAGATCTTTGAGTTAAACGGTGCTTGGTCCTTCTATAAACACATGTAGTTAGAAGGTTGAAAATTAAGTATTCAGCACTAGCAAGTCTCCAGTAAACAAAAGGGAAGTTTAAGTTGGAATTATGCCACTTGGTTAATAACAAGCAGTTATGATGAGCTGATTCAATAGCCCAGGTGCAACGAAGGGCCCACCGATAGCATTGCAGCCATTTATTTACATATGTCATGTTCACAGGCACTCACACTGTTTGCTGATTATCTCAGAGACGCAAAGGTTGACATCCAAGCTTCTCTTGGTCTCCCTCCCCCAGTATAAACATGGTCTTTGCAAATTAAGGGTACGTCAGCTAGGAAGGCACTCCGAGACACCCAAGGGTGCTGGTGTTCTCATTTAGGGAGGAATTCTATGAAAAGCATCGCTGGAACACAGCATCCTCTTTAACAGGAACATGCAGGAAATCATCACACATTTTTAGTACTTTCCTTAGTCTTTGACAGAATGGTTGACAGACATTTGCTACCAGCATGAAGCTGAGTCTAACAGAAGTAATTAGCCACGAGCTTTTACAATTTATATTCTCTTTTTGAAGTGAGATAACTGATTTATTTATTTTCAAATTAGGCTGATGAATCACGGTGCTTTAGGGAAACTGGAATGACATAGGAGGTTTTGTACAGCGGTTCAAACCCAGAGAAGTTTCACTATGTCTTCTCTCCAGCTGAATTCTGATTACACAAATGAAGTCCAAGATGTAACCTGTATTTAGAAGGGGGGAAAAAGTAGTTCAGCAGAGAAAGATGCATTAAATGGTGCAAGGAGTGAGGATTAGGCTCTTGTGTTTCATAACGAGCTGCTTCACAGCTACAAACTCCTCCTGTTCCACTCATGGTGCACTTGTGCCTGCCTCCAAGATGTGCAGCAGTAACTTGCTCAGCAAGGAGCCTGACAAAAGGCACAAGTTCTTAACAACCACCTGCGATGAAGGTAGAAGAACTTGGCCAGCAGACAGCACACACCTGCATGAAATAGCTTCTGCAAAAGAAGGTGCAGCCTGACTTTTATCACTTTTGAATTTAGCCCAGAAATTACTGTATAGAGTCATTAAGACCTCCAATCTTATTTACCAGACATTTTTTAGAAAGACAAAAAGACCTGCATGGACAACATAATTACATTTTGGTTAGCATAAGTTAGCAATTTCAGTACAGCCACATTAAAAAGAAAATAGGGTTTTCGTCCCCTCAAAAAAGTAGACACTGCTTGCAACTGCACTTTTATTACATGTGGGGGACGACGACAACAACACAGCTAAAATATTGAGATTTAAGGGAAAAAAAATAATCATGGGTTTATGTTCAGAGGCTCCTGTGAATATTTTCAGCATATTTCACCAGATCATTGCGCGGTGGGCTCTGTTCACGCTGCCAGAATGGATGTTCCATCATTTCTATAGTGGGCCGGTGTGACATTCATTAAGTGCAGCTACAAAGGGAGAGGGTTAAACAGCGCGGCCTCTTTTCTCTGATTTGGTCATACATCAGCAAGCGCTCCAGGTTAAATGCCCAGCATACCGCACCAGATGGATAGGGAGAAGGAGAGCGGCAGATACTTCACCCCACACTACTTAACCCAGGGAAATGAGTCTCGGAGTCGGTGTCATGGTAAAATATGGACGCTCACTCAGATAATGTGCAGTTGAAAATTTTTTTTCCAAGCCTTTACAACTGACTGCACGTTAAGATACCACATACCCCCTTCTGCAAACTGCCAGCTCACTCTGGCAATAGTAGCTATTTTTTGTGTGTAATTTATCTTTATTGACTACCAAATAAGTGCGATGATCAGTGATTTGAGCCCAAAGCATTTCTTCACCTCTAATTTCACCCCAAGAGAGACTGTGCACTGAGAAGTTTATTCTTCCTTACCCAAAGTCCTTATGAAATAGTTAGAGCGGGCATTTACTGCATTAAAGATGCCACCCTGATGTCCTGTATCCATGTCTGGAAGAACAGGTCACACGCGAGTCTCCGTTTCAGGATAGCTCCAGGACCTCCGCGCCTCCCAGTGCCAGGTGCTGCACAAGGTGGGGTTCCTGCCCTGTCCCCCCAGAAGCTGCGCATCTCATCTGAGATTTCCCTGCACTACTGTCTCGTATTTCCAACTGCTGTACTTTCAGGTGTTCATTTTTATTTAAAAGGTTGTTTTTAATTCTCAGACATTTCACAGCCAAAGGTAACACCCATTTTCACCTGTGCAGTGTTCCGGTATTCTGGGTTAGCCTGGCTGCACACCTGTGTTTCTAAGTAGTTCTGTAAGAACCCTATGCCAGTGTCTTTTGGAAAATGCACTGTTTAAAACCCTATCACCAGAATCCTACCAGCGTGGCATTTTTGCAACGCATTTGCAAGGCAGGCAGCCAACAGAAATATGTTAGCCCTACAGTTCAGGGTCCCAAAGAAACAGATGGATTGAAACACGTGCTCACCTGATATTAAGCACATAGACTTACACACCTGAGAATCAACAGCAAGTAAGCTGCTCACAAGAGTATCAGTAACCAAGCTCGTGCTTACTGAAGAGAGCATTATTTCAGCGAGGAGGAGACTAAAACAGAGATCAGAGCTGTGTCCTCACGCAGCTTAATGACAGCTAAAGAACTGGTAGGATACATACACCGTACTGTACAGTAAAGAACTGGTAGGATACATACACCGTACTGTGTTTTATTCCGAAATGACCGACATGGTTCCATGCTTCCATAAAGCCAAGTCTAAAGTTTTACGCGTAACCCAGGGTAAGGGCGAAGACATATTGCTAAGAGATCAAGAACAAAGCACTGGTACTGCCTGCTTCAGTTTATTCTATCTCCCACAATAAAAGAAGTAAAAATTGGAATCCAACTAATCAATGCAAATAAAGACACACTTAACAGATGTATTTGGTACATGAGCACACATGCACCTATGATCATAAGGCTATGCCAATAATTTACATTCTGACACGGAGAAATAACTATCGAGTTGTAAGCACAGCCTTTCTTCTCCCTTAATAATCATAATGGAAAATCCAGAGCCCTGCAACATCTATTGTGTTTTTTATAATATCTCAGAAATAATTGCTAATCAAAGCTTCATGCGGTGGGGCCAGTAGGAAGTGGATACATGTCCTCAACACAAAATTTTCATGTGAGCTGAAGGAGTGGGAAGATGCAGGGACACCTAATTTCCACCTTGCGATCCAGCTCCATCTGATGAAAAAGATTGCCCAGCAGTCAGAAATCAAAGTCACACTGTCCTGGTGAGAGCCGGAACGGTGACAGGTCCTAGCATGCCGGGAGAGCAGGCATGCAAGCAAGTGAAAATTTGGTCTCCACTAGGTGTGGAAAGTCAATGTTATTTGTTTTCAAAGTTATTTTAGCAAACATGTAGTTTTTGTTCTCTTATCAAGACTGGTTCAATACACAGGGGTTCTACTATCTTATTAACCTTACCAAGCCTTTTCCATTATATTTTTTTTTAAATTATTACTGTTCATTAGTGCTAACTCCATCACAAGAAATTCAGCCTGTTTTCCTGAATCTGGTGGTTGCAGCAGTTCATGATTTATCATGATTTTTCAGAAGAAAAATTTACACAGAAAGAAAATACTTCAGTGGCAACTCCTTATCACTAAAATATTTAACATCTAAAAGAATTTTTAAAGCTGAGTAATGCAATACACACTTAATTAACAGCTTGCCCTTCTAATTAGGTAACTCCTTGCTAATGAGGTAGCAATAAGCTGAGCAGCAGTCACGGAATATGAAGACAAGGTCTTCCCAGGCAATTTGCTACTTCTGTCAAAACAACTAGTAACACTTCTCCTTCCCAAGCAGCTTCTTTCCCCCGAAGAAGCCGCCGCTCGGGAAGTGCTGAACACAACATTAACAGAGAAAGGCTGCTGTGTTCCCTGCCCTACGTCTTGCTTAGTGGCGTCCCAGGAACGCCGGGTAGCGCAACTTCTCAGCCCCAGGGTAGCTCCCAACTCCAAACAAGCCTCATAGACTGATACAGACCTCGCTCACATCCCCAGCCTCACTGACACAAGCCTGCCTGCAGACATAAGAACCCGTTTTAAAACAAGATTCAGACACAAGCACCTTTGTAATCCAGCCCTTTCCTCTTCTGCAAGGGCATCTCCCAGCCAGATCCTCTACTGAGGGGAAGATTTAAGCCGTATGTTTAAGCGTCATCGTGCTGGACGACGCACAAGACAACTGCAGAACTGGCAAACCAGCGTAATAGGAAAGGTGACATGTTTGGAGAAGAGAAAATTCAAGCACAACACAAACCACGTCTTCTGGTTGCTCCCACATTGGGGTTCAGTCTCAGCAGCTGATTCCTTGCTCCCAGCGCATGGACAGCGGCACGGAGCCTCCCACAGAGACAAACAAGCTGCCCAGAAACCATCTCCCACCTCCATTCAACCCTTGGTGATTGTTATTGTTAATTAGACTGCAACAGCATAGACGCTCCGATGCAGAGGCACTCCGAGGGAGAAAAGAAACGTGTACATCTCTTCCCTAAATAGAGAATGCCAATATAAAGACTAGAAAAGAAGGTTCCAAAGATCAAGATTTTCCATGCTCTTCTCCAAGTGCCTCTCTGCCTTCCAGAAAGGTTTCTTCACTTCTCACCCCGTCTCCCTTTCACAACAATTTTAACCTTCCCACTGTCCGGCCTGCTGTCGTGTGCCAGTGAGCCATTCATGCGTTGAGCACGAACCGCAGCTGCTCTGCTTAGAGGAGTGGTTTCAGAGAACAGGAACAATTCTCCTCAGTGCTTAAAAGCATCTCACACTCAGAGGAGCTGATTCCAAGTCAATATTCAGTCTCTTGGAAATAATTGTCTTGAAAAAGAGAGACATTTGATGGTGACAGTTGGTTGTTTCTTAATGAAACAGACTTTGGAAAATTCAGATAAGCTTTACTTAAGCTTGTTCTTTAAAATAAAGAAACAAAACAGATATGAGCAAGCCTGAATAGTAAGGGTGCAAGGGAAAAGCAGCCAAGGATGACCACTGAAGCTTCAAGAAAGAGCAAGGTTCCTTGCTGCCACCGACAGCTGCATTTTTAACAAGCTTTGTGGCATTTAACTCTTGTACATACATTTTTCTCCCAAGGCTGTAAATTGTATATTGCTATTTAAGCTGGACATAATTCCAGGACTGAAGTGATCCTGGAAAACACATGCTTTAAGACAGAAATGCTGGCACAACTTTATTGTGAAAGGTGCTGCTAACAATAAAATCAAAGTGAGCAAGGGCTGGAGCTGGACCATTTGTGCCTTCTACTGCCGACACCATGTTTGTGTCAAGGTAACTTATTTCCATGGAGTCCCCAATACAGAATCAATAAAATCAGCCATCAGTGGTGTTGAACTTTGCATTGTGTAACGACAATAGCCCAAATTGAATTTTAATTCTTTTAATTATAATGGTGCTCAGAGGCCACATCACAAGAGGATTTTGTTCATCAAGGAAAAGGAAGCCACAACAGCAGCTGGCAAAAGATGTCAACATTAGATATTTGCACAAGCGTATAGAGGTATTCTGGGCTTTATCCTTCACAGAGTAGCCAAAACCCAACTGTCTCTCAGATAAAGGCAAGGCTGTACTTTCTTTACCAGGGGTTCTTTACAAGTAATAGCTGTTTTCTATAAAGAAAAAAGATAAACCCTTAAATTCCATTTACACCATCCTTAAAAAAAAACAAAAGGGAGGGAAGGAAAGGAAAGGTTAGGGGATTAAACTTCACAGATGCTCTGCACAGCCTGGCTAAAGCTCTGGAAAGACCATCTCAACCTTTGATCCCTTTGGGGAAAGAAGCAGTTATTTGAGCAGGCTTTTTTGGAACACATGCTGTGGACATCTGTGTCAGCAGACCCTAATCAAGGCAGACCCATAGCGCTGGACCAATTTGTGTTCCAGGATTCAGACAAGAATATGAAATTCCTGATGGGATAACTAGCTACCTGTAGGGGCATGGATGAGTTTCCTGGATAGATTGTGAATGAGTGACAGTTTAATCCAGGTTTTTTCCATGTCTGTTTTTTAAGAGTTTTTTTTTCTTCTTTAAATCTAGGAGTCTCTTAAAAAGACAGATGTTCAGAGCATTACCCAAAGGTTTACTAGCTTCAGGAGAAAAATTACTATTTGGTTCATCTCCATCTTCCCCCATTTCCAATGTGGAATAACAAGTAAAAAAAAAAAAAAAAAATCTTTGACAGTTTCACAGGATCTTGCATCCAAGAAAAACTGACGCAGAGAACCTTATAAGTTACTTTGCACATAATCCAAACTAGAAATCTGAGGGGGAAAAAGGCTCCACACACTCCTCCCTTGCACTTCTTGAAGCCCTCAAAGCCTTCCAAAATCTTCTAACTGCAGCAAAGCTGGAAATGGGTTTGCTGTTCATTGTCTGTGATGCTGTAGACATCTAGCATGATTCCAAGCTCTCGGAATCCCAGATTGCAAGGTACAGCAAGGCTTTAGGGCCTAAGCAAGGCACTCTGTCTTTTACAGTGGCACAAGTTATGAGCAAAAACATCAAAGTAAATGGGCAAAGCAAAGAATCCAGTCACCAACCAGCTGGTTTCAAGCATGGTTCATCTTGAGTAGTGCAAGCCACCTCAGCCTAACCCAACAGCTTCACCTGTTTTCAGCATACATGGCCAAAACCCCCCGTAGGAGCCCCAGCAGGAGCAAAGCGTCTGGGACAAAGATTTGTAGCTCATTTCAGTATTTGACAGTCACAAGAACTAGAGTGGCTTTTCCTCTCTCTTTCCCCCTTTAGTTGAGCATTTTGTGAAAGTCTGAGAGTCTTTCTCTCTCTTGCCCCTAATTCACTTAAAATTGTCTGGAGTAGTCAACGGTGCAAAACTGCAGGCTTGAACTAGAAGGGAGAGCTCAGAAAGCGTTGATAACTCAGCAAAAGCCCCATGGACTGCCCCCACTCCGCCTCACTGCAATGAGATCTTTTCCATCGGGCCATAGAATGGTTTAATAAATTATGTATCTGAGAGCAGAGCCCCATTAACAAAATGTATTATACCTTTGCACACATGAGTGGTCCAGCACAAGGTCAGAAAAAGGAAAGCAAAGCTTGGGGATTAAAAAAAAAACAAAAACAAGCAAAAAAAACCCCACACATGACCACAACACATCCTTCTTTTCTTGGGTCTGTTCCCTTATTCTCCAAATTACCCACCCAGCAACAAATGGGACAGGGAAGTCCAGCTGTTTCAATAGCAGGAGGATAAATTCTGCCCTGAATTAACAAGAGCACTAGTAACTGGAGTCTTTGCGAGGCACTGTCAGTATTTGCTTCACTTGTCATTGACAGAAAGCACAATTCGCAGAGCCCGAGTTTCAGCGCATTTCAAACACGCTCACCTCGAAGCGGTGCAGCGGGCTCTGCTCAGGGTGCTAACGCAATTAGCAGAGACCTGCCCAGGCAGTACCCTGATGGGTGGGCAGCAGAGAAGGGAGGGAAGGGGAAGAAAATCCCAGTGCTGTCATGTAAAGTGTCACGACTAAAGTGACACCAGGTAGCAGAAGCATCCATTCTGTGTTAGAAGGAAATGCTTCATAAGGACAGGTATTCTCCTGAGAGCATCTCTCCGATACGAGAAACATTTAGCATCTTGCCAGTTACAGTGTTCCAGGAACCTCCATAAATTAACCTAAACCCTCGTAGATTATTTTTAACTACCCCTCACAACTCCTGCCTGAGACATTGGCACTGACAAGGAGTTCCCAGGATCCGTGCTTCTAAAACCAGTCTTAACACACTAAAGATATCTGTGAGCTATGTTTATCAAAGTATGCCACTGGATTTTGAAAGTCTTTTCCCAGTTACTTTCTTTCCTGGCTGGACATCGGGCACAGATAGCACTAATTCCTCAGCATGCTACTGAATTTCTCCCCTCGTCCCCCTTCAGCAGGAAATAACTCCTTTGAAAACTTTTCTATAATACCAGAGCTGTGACTGAAGGTTGCCAAGTTCATGAACAGGTGGCAGACTACTTCTCTTGCAGGGAAATTACTTCTCTGATTTACTAAATTCACACAGCAAATTGAATGAACTACGTCCATGTCAGAAGTCCAGTCTGGGTCACCATTTCAATTGCTCTCCTCAGTCACTGCGCCACGCACACGTCTGTGCTTCAGGGTGGGGGAAAAAGAACCAGGCAACACAGCACCCTGCCACCAGGATGATGATTTGAAAGGAGAACAAGCACAAGACTTAACAAGCAGCAGCTTAATCATCTGTTACTCTCAAGCCCGGTGGTGGTGGCCTTTCTGTGTGTGTTAGTGAAGTACCACAAACAGTATTTGGAGTACGCTGTGCTGGGGTCTGCATCTTCACATACAAACTTTTTTCCTCCACTGTCACCTGGTTTCTCTCGCATCTACAAATTCACATCTGCATAACTTCATTACTTTACAGGTAACCTGTCTAGCTGCAGAGAGCCATCAGGTTCCTTTGTTCCCTAAAGCCAGCATTTAATATAGCCTGGAGCCACTCTAGAAAACACACACAGCCTCAGGCCAGCTGGTACTGGAGCCCCAGTGGGGACCAAGCTCCAGCTGTGCTACGTGCTCTACATAGCAGGAGAGTCTGTCCCAGACAGCTCAAGATGTGTGAGCAGGTCTGCGATGCAGCCAAATGACTGCAGCCCACACGGGCCACCTGAGCCAGCCCCAGTACCAGTGACGATTTGAGGCATTTTTCCAGCAGCAGGCATTTCTACCTTGTGCAGTCCTGCTGATTTCTGTCACGCATCCCCTCACAACGACACCTAGAACAGAGCTGAACCACTGCTCCTCTGCTATTACTGTATTTAACACACTGCACGATTGCAGGAAGCTCTCCCAGCCAGACAAGGAATTTGCAGTCTGGGGACCATCTATCCACAGAAACACCACTTGAACCCCAGATGAGAAGTCCCATTTCATTAGGGCAATCCAGCTGCACCTAATTCAAACAGCAATGAGCTTGCTGTCTGCTTTCTTACATTACTTCTTCCTGAATCCTTCTACTCCACTCTACATCAAGGAAAAAAAAAAAAAAATCATTTCTTTCCTCCAGAGCTAATTCCCATACAGTACAATGAGAGAAATGCAATGTTCTCAGCAATAAAAGCTGGAAAGTGGAATTATTTTCTGCACCATTCAGATGGAAATGAAGCCTAGCCTCAATTCTGCCACCCACCTGGAGCCATGGTATGATCCTATAGATCTTTGGATCAATACTGCATCAAAACCAGATGGGGGAAAAGGAGGCAGCACAAAATCAAGGAGTGTAAATTTTAACTAAATTAGTTCTGTAACGGTTCCCCCCCCGCACTGCCACTTTTTGGAAAAAGCAGTCAGCTGGGGGACAGAGGAATGCAGACAGAGCATTTTGCTTCCTTTAAAGAGAGCTAGTGTTTATTCCAAAGGCCATTATCCCTCACCCCAAATAAACGCACATGATTATGTTGCATGTTTTCTGTTTGACTATGTGTAGAGAGAACAAGAGAGAGTGATGCATCCGGTATTATTTCTTAACGACTCACTAAATTGCAGCATCTCCACGGGAGGAGTGGTTTGAACCGCCTCCCTGGTTGCTATCCACCCAGGCGTTTTGTTACAGGCTACCAGATGAGTTTCTGCCCACACAGAAGAGAGATGAGGAACCACAGGGTTTGGTGTTTGTTTGCTTGTAATTTAGGGCTGGCTTACATCACAGCACGTAGCTGAGCACGGCATCGACAGGGAGAGCTGATGCTCAGGACTGTTTTCGCAACTGCCTGAATCCCTGGCTCTCCAGGGCCACCTCATTTGTGCCTGAGGGAGAGCTATTTCATAGGCTCCAGCACACGGACTCCACAGAAGCACTGCTCAGAAACCACCTGAGCGATAAAGGGGAATGAAATTGTCCCCTGCATATTTACTTTAAACTCTCAGGGATTTCTCACCTGAGAAGTCTGCCTCGTTCCTCTTCTCCAGAGGAGACTCTGGCCCCTACGCAGAGGCGGCCCAGGGAAAGAGATCACTCTGCCAGCCCCTACACCTCCACACACATCCCCAGAGGCCACAGAAGGAGAAACAAAACATCAGAGCCCTACAAGCCCTTCAGCAGCTGCTTTCTACCAAGCAGAAGTACAAGAAGTCAAACACAGCCATACAGCAAGCCTGCTACACGTGTTGGGGACACCACACTGCTACAGCAACATCATCCCCCAACACCTCCGCATCCCAGCCCCAGAGAAGAGAGCAGTAACACCTTACCTTTTCACCAGACGAACCACACGCGCAGGCCTCCGAGACAAAACTGCAGTTCCACATGCGCTTTCCAAAGCAGGCAATGTCCCAGCAGCTCCACACACACACCACTCACCCTGCTAGAGGGGAGGGACTGACCCCCCCCAGCTTCTCATTTATTGCCCCAGGATCCTGCTAACCGCCCGCAGCTGCCGGCCCCGGGATGGCAAGTGCAGGCAGGTGTGCTGAGGGGTACAGCCTGGCCTCCCTGCCCACCCACCCAGCACCTGCTGCCCTGCTCAGCCACTGGCCTCCCGTTTAAGGCTCATCCTCAGGGTTTGGGCTGATGCAGCAAAGGATAACTTGCTACTGGCTGCTCAGACATTGTCTCCTAGTTCATATTTAAGACCAGCACGGTAAGCAGTGCTAGTATTTATTACCTTCCAAATCACCCATGTCCTTCTACAGGGGTGCAAATCTTCAGTGCAGGGTTGCTTCCCTCTTTTTTCTTGTTTAAGCAGAAGTTCTACAAGACTTGATCCTCTCCTTATGCCCTCAGCTCCCGAAGTGCAGTGAATTCAGCTGCCTTTTGCCTTAAAAAATAAAAAGTCCTTAATAAAACCTGACAGGAAAAGTCAACAGATGAAGATCTCTAAGGTCCACATTGCAGTTCCAAAGAGCCCACAAGATTTTTTAACTTCCAGTATTTCCTGAGTTATTTCATGACTGTGAATGCCCACGGTTAACAATAGTGTAACACTGAGCCCAAATCCTTAGCTCTTGCACCCAGGACAGCCTCCACATGTTGCACCTCGAACAGCCCTGGTCCCACAGTGAGAGCCACGCAGACAGAGGGCTGTCTTAAATAGGGCAGAGAAGTTCCTTCTTCTGGATTTCATGGCAGGTTCCTAATCAAGGGCAATATTTATAACCTTAGCTTTATTTCTGTGGTGTCCCCAAACACTTCAGCTAATAGAGATGAACCTTCCAGTACCAGTTTATCTTTTCTCCTTTATGCCAATATTTAATGCCTTCTTTCATCCACTTCAGTAATGAATCATCTGTTTTTACATGATTAGGGGTATGAACAGCTCAGTACTTGTACAGTGGAACATTAGGGCAGGGATATAGATGCCCATAGGACAGAGATAAGGATTCATGAAAGAGGAGACTGGGCTGATCTGGGAGAAATGCATTTAAAAATGCATTAGTGAAGAGTAACAGAATGAAAATACTTGATGAATATTTTAAGTGGCAAAATATTAAAAGTGTGTGTATATATATATATATATTCACAAAATGAAAGGCACTGGTTTTAACATCCAACCAATCTTCAATTTGCATCACTGATGGGGTTTGTGTGAATTTGGGGCATGAGTCTGCAAGGTGCTTAGGCTGCTGGGCCAGGTCTGGAAGAGCTTTGAAGCACTGATTTCAGAGTGGGTTTATTCACGTGTGGGAAGTACAAGATAAAGTCCAGGATACACTGACCTTTTTTTGTGGGGACAGCCTGCAAGGACCCACATCTCTCAGCACTGAACACTTCCGGTGAAGACAAAGACTGTAATACTGGAGCAGTCAGTCCCTGGTTTACATGGAAAAAAATACAGAACATTGAAACTTTACCCACAGTCTCCCCATCTGCAGATGTAAAAAAGAAAGCAACACTTTCAGAGACTCCTGGGAGGCTTATGACCAACAACCAGGACTTTGCAGTATGAGTCCAGGGTTCTCAATAACTCATGGTTAGACAAATCCTCCTAAGTTCCCATCTCTATAAGATACAATATTGCATGCAAACAAAAAGTACTCTAATGAAAAACTGCACAGAAAAGCCAGAAGCCAACAGAATTCCTTAAAAAATCAATCATATCCCACAGAAATAATCCTGAAACACTTAAATTAAGAACAAGGTTATTTTATATTCCCACATACATGTGCATATATGGAGGTGGATAAAGCTCTTTTTCTAAGATGACAACAATTTTACAGGAAACAAACATCTATTAAAAAGTTCCTACACCTCATTAAATCTTGCAGCATTTTTTCGGAAGAGTTTGTAAAGCCTTTGAGAGGTTTCAGCATTACTACCTAAAAGGACAGAGTACTCTCCCCATCACTAAAATGACCCAAAAGTAGGAGCACATTAAGTGCTGCAAGGACCCAGCCCTGAGTGCACGTCAGTCAAACTAAAAAAACTGAACGATTATACATGCTTTGATTTCTGTGCCCTGTGTCTTCACTTCTCTGCAGGATGGCATTTAAGCACACACTGAGATCCCACGAAGTCCTAACAGAATGGGCAGATCACGGAGTGATGTGACAGAGTGACCACGTTTCTGCATGTTTTTCTTGATGACCAGCTTCCTGTCAGAATAAGTATTTTAAAACTGGGAATAGCATTATAAAGTTAAGAAATGTTTCAGAGAACTTGCAGTCTTAAGCCTTTTTTAAAATCTTAGACATAAAAATATACATGTTGAGTCACACATGTTTTGTTACCGGAAAGGGAAAAACTTGTCGTCATTGACCACGCACCTCTGAGAAGTTCCTTCCTCACAGCACAACCACCACGTGGCTGCACAACGCTTCAGAGCAGCCATGGGGACCAGTCTGTACCTGGCACTGGTGCCACTGCTGGCAGCGTGAAACAAAATCCATGGGGGATCTCCTTCCCAAGCTGCACATTGACTCATCACAACGCTCAACCACGTTTTTGCTAAATACCCCCACCAAAGAAACCCCAACAATCTCCGGTCAACAGACCTATCAAAACTGCAATGCTTCCTCCACCCGCAGACAAGACCAGCATGCTCATTACCAAAAGCAGAACGGCTTCTGCAGGCTCCAAACATCTCACAAACACTTTTAATTAATTTTTCCAGCATGCAGGACGAGCGAACACACTATTGTTGATGCTGTCAGCTGTTTGATACGAGTCCCAGACCTCTTTCAGTTTCACTCAGAAATACTTTGACCTCTGTCAAAAATTCATTGACAATAAGGTCTCTCCAAGTAAATGTTTGCAGCAGCAACAAAAGAGGAGGTAATAGTATGCCTGCTATGCATACAAGAGGCATAATACTGGTTTAGATTTCTATGGTAATTTCTTCAGATACAGTATCAAGCTTTGGCGACTTTTTAACTGCTGAATTACTGTACCACTTCTCGTGAGAAATCCTGAAATCTAGGTTCCAGGCATAAAAACCCCTTAGATATATTTTGTACCTAGCGAAAAGCGAAATATTTATTTATTTATCTCTACTGCACTCAAAGGAAAGGGTGGCCAGCAGTCTGTGAAATTATTGTTTGCTTCTAAATGTAGTTACCACAGCTGAGGACTTAATACTCGGCTAATGCCCGCGATCCTTATTAACATAAATATCGTAGCAGTCGGGCAGGATGGAAGTCATACAGGAGATAAGATCTTGTCTGTTCCTGGTGATATGATCTCAACACTAGTCAATTAAAACTGCTGGAGTATTTCGTAATCATTGTCATATCAAATTACCGCCGCGATGCATACGTTAGGTGGGAAAAGTTATTACATTACCACGTGGGGCGAAAGGAGGGCTAAAAGAACACTGCGGCGCTGGTAGTTTATGGAGACATAAAAATTCCCCTGGACAGCGTTATAGTTATTCTGAGGACTACTGTAATTGTATAATAATTCTGTTTACACTTGTCCATCCTATTTTTCTTATAAGAAGTTATATATGAAATGATTCCACAGGACTGTCCAAGGAACTAAGATATAAACTCTGGGAGATTGGTTTTCCTTATTCCTACCGCTGGCACTTTACAACGCACTCTTCCTCGCAGAGGCTGACTTTGGGTAGTCAATATAACATATTCCTATAAGACTGTCAGTACGATTGGTAGGGTAATTTGCAGAGGTTTTGTGGATCTGCAAATTGAGAATCAGCCCTTGGAGGATTAAGGTTTCAAATTTAATTTTACGCTAATTCTAGGCATTTTTTGAAAAACGACAAGCTTGGCTTTACTACCTCATATACAATATTATTTACTTCTCCTTGGGCTCTTTTTATTGTTTTGGGAGGATACCAAGATAATGTAACACTGCCCTAGCTGCATCGAGCGAGGCCATTTGCATGCGGCATGTCTGACAATTAAGTGCTACACTGCAGAGTTCATCTGCAAGAACGCCAGCACTGGGTATTAAGAATTGCTGGGGTCTGATCCTGCTCCTCTTGCTGGTGAACGTCAGGAGGGGTTAACAGCAAAGGGCATGCAGGTTCACATCAAGTGACCTCCTCCAAAAATATCTGCCATTCTTGTCGATCAATTCCTTTTTATGACTCCTGGATTGTTCTCTTATCTCACCAGTATTAGTAATTTCTATTTTTGATTGGGTGTATCTTCTAGAAAAGCAGACTGATGTCAGGGCACTGCTGTGAGAAATGCTGCACGAACTCAAAGTTAGAGAAAGTTCTTGCCCCCAAAAATCTCCAGTCTGAAATCTCAAGAATGTCAAGTGCCAAGACCATACACGCTACCTATAATCTTATTTGCTGAAATAAATTGCAGATTGCTATTTTTTTAAGAGGAAAGAAAAAAATTAAAAAATTGGAGAGCACTTGTAGAAATGAGTGAGGTTTCACCTAGTGATAAAGGTAGTTATGCTCCAGTAATGAGGAGAAAGAGAACTTGCTATCAAGAATTAATGAGATCACAAAGAACAGGCAGGGGAAGTGAACGTTTTTAAAATGTCCCTGCTGAACACCAGGAATAATAGAGTGAGAAAAAATGGAGTAGATCCCTGTGGTAAAAACTATTAGAGGCGGCGAATTATAAAACTATTAACCAGAATGTAACTCCCAATTAAAAGATGATTTAACACTGGAATCTGATGGATGAATTTTGATTAAATGGAGAACTATTAGGAGCCCTGGGAAATGGACTTCTCCTGCCAGTTCTAAAAGTTAAAAGGCAGTTTGATATAAAAATTTATAAATTAAGGTTAATTACTTTAAATAACATGGCTGGAAGCAATAAAAAGAAATTTATAATATTCTCTGGAGTTTTAGGAAAATAATATAGATATCCGCACCTCTCAATGGAAAATCGAATTAGTGTCCCCAAGTACAGGTCGACAAAGACAAAGGCAAAATAAACTGGCTGACAAAGGGGCTGCACGGGAAGCTGAACAACTCATAGCCTTTGATCTGCCAGAAAACTCCTTGTCTGGTGCCGCAGCGACTCTCTTCTCGGGGTTTTCGTGGAAAGGAGCAGTGGTGCTTCGCTTCAGCCTCTGAAACCCGCAGGAGCGTGCTGCAAACCAAACGACAGATGCTGGAGATGTCCAACAAGGCAGGCTGATCCTCCTGCCCTTGAAGAAAAGTTTGGCTCTACAAGCAGGTAGGCAAAAATTGATATCAGGTCATCAAATCTGTGACAGCAAGGGGAGGGACACAGTAGCCCAAAGCAAGGTCAAACAGCCCTTCGCTGAAGGGCTCACTGTTGTTACTTAGAAACCTTTAAATATTTTAAGAAATTATTCAGCCTAGGTGAAGAATGGGCTTGTCCAGAGAGGTGGTGTGGGTTATTCAGAAATGCGGAGTTGGAGAGCGAGCACTGCCCAGCTCCCAGAGACCACGGGTACCTGGTCCAGCCAGACGGCTCTTAAATGCACGGCAAGAAAACTCAGCTGGAGGTGGGTGACATTGGATTACACCAGTTCCTGTGGAATACACTTTAATGTAGAGAAGGAAGAGTGTTTGGAGGGTAAGGCGCTTGCTCAGCCTGAATTTCCTTTATCCTTTCAAGTGGATCCCATGGAGGAGGTGGGGACTGAGGGAGAAAAGCATGTGCCCGTGTCACGCCGCATTAACTGCCTGGACCGGATCGTTCCCCAGGGAAATACAGGAGAAGGCAGCAGAAGAGAAGGCTTCTCCTGTGACAGCCGCCACAGGTGAGGTCCGCAGTGCCCTGATGCTGAGGAAGGCTCCCCGCTCCTTTCCTGTGTGTGCACCCTGGGTCCATGAAGATTCCTGCAGGAAGCATGGAGTGCACTGCACACTGGCTCCAGCTCCTGGTTTACTTCTTACCAATCCCAAAGCAAGGGGCAGGTCTCTGCAGGCTGACCTCGAGAGCCTGAGCCAGACCCCAGACATTTTCTGTCCCTGGGTAAGGCCAAGGAGGCAATTGTGCATCACGCATTCTGCTGCGCATCCCACTGGATGTGTGCCCTCCTGGTGCTCATTGCTCGGAGGCTGGATCCTTTCTGTGCCATTTGAATGACTGTGTGGTTGTGTGTCCCCCACATTCTCTCTTCCCCAGCTTCTGCTCTGCTGCTGCCCAGTGTACCTGCGCACGTCTGTGTCCGTCTAGACACAAACACACACTGTTTCAGCCTCCTCCCGTCACCTCGGTGGCCCCCAGGGGTGAGTCTGTGCCCATTCACGCTGATTTAAACCTGGATACCCCCACCAGCACACAGGGTAACCCATCCCTCTCCGTGAGACACCACTGTTCCACACCATGATCACAAAACCTCTCTGCTGAGCGAGCAATTTTTTCTGGTTTTCGGTCCCTTTGAGTGTTGACCCTTGAAATTTCCAACTCCTCCCTGCTCCCTTCCCCAAACACGTGGCTTCAGAGCCACCCACGCCCCCCAGTCTTTGTCTTCCAGGCTTCCCTGCCCAGCCAGGGTAAGAGCAGTGCTGCTCCTTTAAGGCTGGGTGCCTGTAAGTGATTACTCTTGGCTATCACTTTTTCTATATCAGACATGTCATGGTGAAGAATCTTCAACCTTGACTCTTACAGCTGCCCTAATTATAGGACATATTTTTGGTGCTGTGTCTTTATTCCTTTCCGTGCTGGCACTCTGACCCCGGTGCTTCCTCCGTCGCGCTTGTGTTAACAAGGTTGTCCATTCTCCAGTTTCCTCACTCTGATTTGTAACTGGAAATTACCATATCTGGCTTTCACTCACTGACAACCGTCACTTTAAATAGGCCTTTTAAAGTTAATACGATGTCCATTCTAAAGTGGAGTATTACTTTTCAGTGATGTTAAATGAGCAATTTAAGGAGCTATAGGCTTTTCTTATAAGAAAAATTAAATTTTATCTGCCACTTAATTTATGAACAGGGCTAACCCTAAACAAATCTGTCATAAGCTGCTGCCATCCCTAAAAAAAATAATAATACTAGAATAACTCTAGTTAATGGTGGTAAAATACAGAAGAAATATACGAATTATTCATAAAAACA
>WHYT01014709.1:42122-73720 GCA_009806455.1 Tetrax tetrax
GTCAAACAGCCCTTCGCTGAAGGGCTCACTGTTGTTACTTAGAAACCTTTAAATATTTTAAGAAATTATTCAGCCTAGGTGAAGAATGGGCTTGTCCAGAGAGGTGGTGTGGGTTATTCAGAAATGTGGAGTTGGAGAGCGAGCACTGCCCAGCTCCCAGAGACCACGGGTACCTGGTCCAGCCAGACGGCTCTTAAATGCACGGCAAGAAAACTCAGCTGGAGGTGGGTGACATTGGATTACACCAGTTCCTGTGGAATACACTTTAATGTAGAGAAGGAAGAGTGTTTGGAGGGTAAGGCGCTTGCTCAGCCTGAATTTCCTTTATCCTTTCAAGTGGATCCCATGGAGGAGGTGGGGACTGAGGGAGAAAAGCATGTGCCCATGTCACGCCGCATTAACTGCCTGGACCGGATCGTTCCCCAGGGAAATACAGGAGAAGGCAGCAGAAGAGAAGGCTTCTCCTGTGACAGCCTCCCAGGGCTTCTATGCAGCTATTGCTTATGAGGGTCACAGAGGAGGCAGAAAGGCTGGAAGGTTTCTACAGATCCCAAGGGATTCCAGGAAGCTGGAATCATTATATGGAGACATTCTTCACTAATAGAAATATCTCGTTGCCCCCTTGCTCCACTCTGACCTAGCTGGCAAGGGATCTTCCTCTGAGCATTGCAGACAGGAGAAGAGAGCGTTGCCAAACAGCCGCCACAGGTGAGGTCTGCAGTGCCCTGATGCTGAGGAAGGCTCCCCGCTCCTTTCCTGTGTGTGCACCCTGGGTCCTGCTTCCTGCTTCCTGCAGGAAGCATGGAGTGCACTGCACACTGGCTCCAGCTCCTGGTTTACTTCTTACCAATCCCAAAGCAAGGGGCAGGTCTCTGCAGGCTGACCTCGAGAGCCTGAGCCAGACCCCAGACATTTTCTGTCCCGGGGTAAGGCCAAGGAGCCAATTGTGCATCACGCATTCTGCTGCGCATCCCACTGGATGTGTGCCCTCCTGGTGCTCATTGCTCGGAGGTTGGATCCTTTCTGTGCCATTTGAATGACTGTGTGGTTGTGTGTCTCCCACATTCTCTCTTCCCCAGCTTCTGCTCTGCTGCTGCCCAGTGTACCTGTGCACGTCTGTGTCCGTCTAGACACAAACACACACTGTTTCAGCCTCCTCCCGTCACCTCAGTGGCCCCCAGGGGTGAGCCCGTGCCCATTCACGCTGATTTAAACCTGGATACCCCCACCAGCACACAGGGTAACCCATCCCTCTCCGTGAGACACCACTGTTCCACACCATGATCACAAAACCTCTCTGCTGAGCGAGCAATTTTTTCTGGTTTTCGGTCCCTTTGAGTGTTGACCCTTGAAATTTCCAACTCCTCCCTGCTCCCTTCCCCAAACACGTGGCTTCAGAGCCACCCACGCCCCCCAGTCTTTGTCTTCCAGGCTTCCCTGCCCAGCCAGGGTAAGAGCAGTGCTGCTCCTTTAAGGCTGGGTGCCTGTAAGTGATTACTCTTGGCTATCACTTTTTCTATATCAGACATGTCATGGTGAAGAATCTTCAACCTTGACTCTTACAGCTGCCCTAATTATAGGACATATTTTTGGTGCTGTGTCTTTATTCCTTTCCGTGCTGGCACTCTGACCCCGGTGCTTCCTCCGTCGCGCTTGTGTTAACAAGGTTGTCCATTCTCCAGTTTCCTCACTCTGATTTGTAACTGGAAATTACCATATCTGGCTTTCACTCACTGACAACCGTCACTTTAAATAGGCCTTTTAAAGTTAATACGATGTCCATTCTAAAGTGGAGTATTACTTTTCAGTGATGTTAAATGAGCAATTTAAGGAGCTATAGGCTTTTCTTATAAGAAAAATTAAATTTTATCTGCCACTTAATTTATGAACAGGGCTAACCCTAAACAAATCTGTCATAAGCTGCTGCCATCCCTAAAAAAAATAATAATACTAGAATAACTCTAGTTAATGGTGGTAAAATACAGAAGAAATATACGAATTATTCATAAAAACATGTCTAGCTCACACTTTTTAGAGCCTCAGGTACATGCTGCAGCAGGAATATACTCTCTTTCAGGTCTCATCCAGTGGATCAGTGGCCAGTAGGGAAAATCAGTGACTGGGAAACATTCTGTCAGTGCTATCATGCTATCAGTGGTGCCTCAGTAAGTAAAACTAGTTTTTTACTTGCTATTTCACACCATCTCAGGGAAGGGTATTTAGTCTAATACATATTTTTTCTGAGCTGCATAGAGTTCAGCTACTGCTGGAAAGTGCTTTGTCCCATTCCTTCAGCCCCACAGATGATCGGTGAGGAGCCTGTCCAGCTTTCCTCCAAAAACGCAGGGCGTCACAGCCTACTGAAAAGGAAGGGGATAATGATGATATTCATCCTCTGACGAAATCAGGGGAGCAGGAGCCGAGAGATCTGACCTGTGTCCATGGTTTATCACTCACGCCCCGCTACGCCGTGCTCCCTGACCAGGGTTTTCAGAGCAACGCATGGGTGCCTGATCTCTTCTGAAAGCCTCAGCTTCCATCCCTCTCCCTTCCACCACTGCCTAAGTGAGGCCATAAATCTACTCACTGCTCACTCGCTGGCTTACAAGACTAAGTTCTCTCCTGTTTGGAAAATTATTTGAGAACAAATCTCCCTTTTCTTGCAGAAAATCCCTCTCTCCAGGCAGCTCAAGCAGCTCCAGCCTGCCTGAGATTTCAGTGTTCATGTGGGATCAACATGCTGAACCTAATGTTTTTCCCCTGGCCTCTGAAAGGTCAGAACAGCAGTGTATTGAATCTCCAAACACACTGATCACACAGCTCTGCTAGCTCACTAGAATCCATTAATATCCAAGATACTGGAAGAGAAAGGGAAAAAACCTTCCTCCATGAACTTAAATCAATTAGCTGGGACTAAAAAATGTAGATTCTCGTGGAAGAATAAAAAATGGAAAACACCAGGCCTCATTATCCCGTCCCTGAAGTGCCAGAGGGTAAAATTATCTTTCATGATGATGTTCTGCATTGATTAGTCAAACATGTAGGAAATCATATTAAAGATTTGACACCTGATCTGGGATCAGAAGAGCTGTGTGCTACAACAGCACATGCAAATGTTGTGGGAAGTGGTATGTGCTTTGACCAACGGAAAGGAAGAGAAGAGAGTGTGGAAATATGATGGGGAAAAAAAAAAACCCTTGGAAAAATCCCTGTGGAGGAATCTTATAGGTTTTAATGCTCAAGAAAGAAAAATCTCTTTCCACAGAAAAATCTCTTCTCTTCAAGAAGCTACATAGTAATTTCCAGATAATGTCTTCTTTGCTTTTTGTTAATTATCCTGCAAAACCCTGTACCCAGAGTTGATTAGATGCATTCAGGTTCAATAGGTAAATTCTACACAGCCATATGCAAAAATCAAGCACTCTCAAAGAGATATGTTATCAAGGTTGATAGTTCTGTAGTGACCTCCCTGTGGATTCAGTAAAAAACAGATAAAACTAGAATTAATAGAAATATTGCCCTGAAACAGAGAGTAAGATCTACAGTTGGATTGAACTGACGTAACTCGCTCAACTTCAGAGAAGCCACAGTGACCTACACCACCTGAGACCAGGCTCTTGTAGTCACCTGAAGAGCAGGGCAGAAAAGGCTGATCAGATCACTTTGGACCAAGGATGAAATCCACAGAGAAGCCTCCATGATCCCTGCATCTGCAGACACCTCCACACTAAGCATCTGCCTCCTCCTTGCCAACCAAGCAGCCTGCAAGAGTGGCTTTTCTCACGACTCTTACTGGTGGTGAAGATCATAATGTGTCATGATCAAAATGCTGACTGCCTTCGAAACCAGGTGAACCATTACATGAAAACATTGTATAAAATCATTATAGGCCTATGCTCTTATCAGACAACTAAAATCAGCAGCCCCGGGATCTTCCACCACTTTGGGGCTAATTTCTACGTCAGTGTTAAGTAAATTCCATGGCATGGATAACCTAAATTATTTGGCAGATTAGACTGCAAGAAGCATAACGAACATTACTTAAAGCGGTTTTAAAACTGCTGTACAAAGTGCACTATAGTGATAAAACAGAGCAATACCTTATTAATATGCACAAAAAAGCCCTATAGTTAAATAATTTTAACCCCTTCCTTATCACTGCTTCTTAGGGATGGTGTGAACAAACACATACTGCAATCAGCTCTGCACAAACACATCTTTGCTGTAAGATGAGCCTGCCAGGACTGCAAGTCCCCTACAGAAGAAAAACGCCCATAAACAGTGGGAAACTGAGGCTTCCCCATTCAAAGCAATGGTTTTTCCTCTCCTTACTGCGATGGTGGCGTCACTCTACCAATTCATCTGGCTCTCTTAGCACCAGGCTCCTTACCTCGAGTCCTCTCTCCCTGTTTATTTCCATTGCCCTGTGCATATGAACATTTTTGTCCCCTCTGGACTACAGGAATCAATTTTTACTATAGCGCAAGATTCTGAACACGATATGGCTGGCCATTGCGTCACCTGGTACGTGCTCCCTACTTCTTCCCACCACCCTACCATATTCTGCCCCCACGCTGTTGTTTCATAACATAAAGGCACACGCTTGGTGGCCCACCCACCTATTGAAGGTCCATGCTGGCTTCATCAAGGTTCTCACCCATGCACTCTCGTTTCTCTCTGTTGTTCTTTCAAAAAGGACTCTCCCTGTCTTCACTTCCATCTCATATTTGGTATTTAGACCCAGCAATGACCAGCACAGTTCCTGGGCAGTTTTCCATGCAGACGTGGGGCAAGCAGCAGAGCAGTTTTCAGGATGCTTTACGACCCCACACGGCTGTATTCAGACTGGAACATTTGAAATCCAAACCGAGCAACTGAACTCACATCAAAATTGATGCTGATGGTGTAACTAAATAAAAGACCTACTTTTCTAATCCCTGAGGCCAACACAAGAATCCATTTGGCTGCAGTGATCACCACTAAAGTTGAACATAAAGCTCAGAAGACCCTTGTAGTGTCACCAAAAATCCTGGAGTGGACTGTCAGATGGTAATAAATCACTTGGAAATGACCTTATGGGTGGAATCATAAACTGATTTTGGAGCAAAAATTTTATGGAAAGTCACTGAGTTCTGAAGGGATGGGAAGTTTTGATGCTCCCCTTTCTCCTTTTTTTCCTTCCCAGTCCAGATCACCCCACCCCATCCAACCAACAAACTAATCAGGTTTGAGAGCCCTGTTTAAAATTTCTGGGGGAACATCTATCCAGTTTGTCTGTATTTGCAGATGGACAGCATGTTCTGCTGAAGACCATGACTTCCTGATGATGCTTGTGTCACCCCGGTGCTCGGGTGACCTAATAGTGTGAAAAAAGCAGGGTAAATCTGCAGAAGATGATTTTATGGGCATAAAGTTACAGAGAGCTGCTGACAAGAAGCCAATACAGCTGATGCACTTTCCTGGGCTATCTAGACAAATGGTCCACGCAATATAGTCCCACTGGCAGCTCCATGAGTAGTGGGGTAGCAGGAGGCAAGTACAGTATCCATATATTCACAGGTACCTCTAATATACACAAAAATATATAATAAGCACAGCAGTCCTCATTAGAGTGCAACCAAGAATTATGGAGATCCTAACCTTGCAAGCCGAATAAATTATTGCCAGTGGATTATTATGTATTCTAACAATATCTAATGTACCTCTTTGTCTCTCATAAATTACAGGGCGTCCTCTGACTCCTAGAATACACCCTGTCTCATGCATAGCCACTACATAGTCTTTTTTCCCTCTAAATGTACACACTAGAAACTCTAATCAGCATGGTCTTGCATAGAGATTTTAATAGCTGAGAAAAACGTACTTGTAGTCACACGTTCACTGGCCTGGTGTAACTATTTCAATTACCAAAGCAAATGACCACAATTTAAATGTGCTGATAAAGGGAAAGCTCATTTGCAGTGTGTATGTGAGAATATCATTATTAGCTACACACACCCCGTTCACCGTTCCACAGGAATTTTACCATTGTATGAAGTATCTCACCCAGCGTAGGCTACAGTAGAGTCTCCATGATTGTTTGACTTCCTGCCTTTCAGACAAAAAATTGCCAATAACTCCTGCTTCTGCATTGACTTATCCGATGTGGACTTGACAGTGACTCCCAATAGCAAGCCATCAAACTCAGTTCAGTCCAGCAACCGAAAAAAAAAAAAAAAAACCAACCAATTGTATTTTAACACTTTCTGCTCACAACCGATTAGAAATTACACCTAGCAAACCTGTTGTGTGCATCAGCACCAGCTAAGCTAGCTGATTTACATCAATAAGCTGGCCCTCAGGTGATCTTGAAATTAGCAGAACTTGGTGCACTTGCCCTTCTTTGCTGAGCGCTTTTGTCCGCATGTAGGAACTTGCTGATTATTGTTTTCTGGCAGATTTCTCCAGACTTTGGATACCTGCTTCAAGATTTTTAAAATGTCTGGATATACCAAAAAGCACAACACAGTTAGAAAGTTCTGTGCTGCAGAATCTGCTCTTTTAGTGTCCATTTCTGCTGGGTAAGACAAGAAAAATACATTTGGCTGTGTGCTGCATTAAAACTGCAAAGAAAGCTAAAATTACTTTTAAACATCCCATTTCATTTGCAGGACCACAAGGACAATTGTTTTCCTTTATTCTCTCAAATTCTTTCTGTTTCAGGGTCCTTTTACCACTTACACTGTCACATAAACACACAGACAAACACATTCACATCCTGCTTTAACATGAAGAGTCCAAGAAGGATATTGTGCACAAGCCTCCATGGGCTGTATTTTTAATATATGTTAACAAGATGACGGATACCCTGAGTAGACTGGTCAGGGAAAGCAAACAAAGACAAGAAATATTCTCAGGGTGTTATTGATTAACTGTTTTTCAGAACAGAGGGAATCATTTTTAACTGGTTTAAACTATGATGGACTCAAGTGGAAAACGCAAGCAGAGTTAGCAAGGAGCATAATTGACTGGGCATGGAACTAAGTAACCTCTCAGCATGCTGGAAGTGGTGGAGCGAGGGGGGTTACAGCTGGGGCTGCTCCAGACCCAGAGCCCTTTCTTCCCAAAGTGAACTCTGCCAGCAGCCAAAGACGACAACGACAACAAGTAAAGGGAGGGGAAAAAAAAAGGAGGAAAAAAAAAAAAAAGGTCCAGCCACTCAGTTACATGATCTAAATTCTAATCAAACATCATTTAAAGCATGTTTTATTTCAGCCTCTGGAGAGATAGTCCCTCCTGACTCCTCACCATGGCAACCGGTGTCTCATTTCAGAAGTGTCATGCCACATTATCATCTTGCCGGCTCACACACTCCTGCCTGACAAGTTCTCTCTGCCCCTTGTGACAACGGTTCCAGGCTTATGCTGTTTATTTTTGGTGTCAGGCTGGCCCCGGCAGATTGAAAGGCAACCTCAACCCCTTGAACAACAAGCACCACACCCCACTTGGTGATAAGAGATGATTTGAGAAGATATTTGCTTACATGTGTATAAGCAATTTGCTGTATGATGAAGCCCCGGTGTGTCTGTGTGAATGCACGCATATGTATATGTGTGCAAAGGGGAAGGAATTGGAGAAGCGTAACGTTTCATAAGAAAGCAAACAATTCATTTCAGATCCCAGGTAGTAGATTTCAATCATCAGACCCTGCTATTCACACACAACAATACGAAATATAGGCCAAAAAGGCATCATAGGTACTTTCTCCTAAGAGACAAGAAGGCAAAGCTAGACATTGTAAAATACCCTCTCCGTGTCACTGCAGAGTGCTGCGAGATACAGCAGCAAAGACACTCCATGGACAGAATGAGGACAAAACATAATATTAATTTGCTAGAGGAACATGCTAGGGAGACATTTTGGGCCAGATTCATCTCTGCTATTGTGGTGTCAATTTGGAGCAACATCTCTACGGCTGATGAATTACTTGGGATCATCTGCAATCAGAATTACAGAATCTCCGCTCACATTCAAATAATGGATTCTGCTTATCACAGCCAAGACTCCCTACATGGGTAGGGCTAAGTCAACAGCTGGGCTTCTTAGTGTAAGCACAATAATAATGCTGGTACTAATTATAAAAATATGTATTACATTTGCTTTTTATAGTAAACATGAGAAAATAGCAGTATTTTGATGTTCATTTGGCTGCTGAGACAGTAGCAGAAAAGCAGTACTTCTTTCCATTCAAGAGACCCAGAATTAGAAACAGTTTCCTACCTTCCCATCCAAGCAGGTCGAGAACAAAGTGTTCTTGGATTAATTGTTCTGTTGTTACCTATCACTAAGCCAGGAAGGAAGCCCTAGGGTGTCAGATATGATGTCTAGGAAGCAACATCACAAAGAAAAATTGAATAAATAAGTGTTGGCAGTAAAGTCATCAGCACAGATTTAATATTTACCATCCAGACCAGTTTCTCTAGCTTATGAGAGAAGATGGGTGAAGAATCGCTCTGGAACATCACACTAAATGAAAGGAACATACCTCTCAGCTAAAACGGGAAATGAAAACTCAGTCATGAAAACTCAGTCAGGAAAAGTGGGGTTTTTTTATACAAGTTGCAACTATGCTGAGACAGTTAGAATCTTGGTCTGAGGTTAATCAGTAACTGATTTCCCAATTACCATTTTCATGGACAATAATCAATTTTAATATTGCTAACCAAATTAATCAAATGTCATTTTCACAACAGCTACACAAACCCGGCAGAATATCTGACTGTGATGGGTCATTCAACACTGTCACAGTCACTAAGAACATCATTATCATAATATTTGTACATTTTTCCGCCAGGGAGCCAAAAGAGTCACTCACAACACTGAAAAATCCGCCAGTCGCTTGGTAATTTTACCTGAAAGGAAGAAAGGACCATTAAATGCAATACGTGTGATAAAGAGCTTATATATTTCAGGTCATTACAGACATTGGAGTTCCCACCCACACTTTTCACAGGGAGAACAGAGCAGCACCCTCTGATAAGCAGCCAAAAAGGACTGATTTCTGGAAATTTAATTATGATATTTGCACACAAGTGATCAGGAAGCTGGTTCCTGACAACGTGTCGCAAATACAATTGCTGTGGTGATCTCTTCTTCCTGCTTAGCTCTGGTCATCAAACCTCTGGACCAATTTCTCTGTAGCTATGTCTATCCCAACAGATACCAAACCTTTCTCTCAAAGATCACCAGGCTGTGAATAATATCTACAGAGTTGTTGATGGAAAGACTGATTCTCAAATCAATCCATACAGCGAGACAGTATAAAAAGAAAAAAAGTCTTGAAGGACTTCTGTTCAAGACAGCCATCACACGGACATAAAATGACGGTCTCTACGAGACACAGCAGCAGGACAGGGATTCTGGTAAGAATGGCCCCGCTAGCAGTAAGTGGGAGGGTATCAAATGCAGGGTTTGTAGCCACTTTTGGCAGTGATGAGTGTTTTGGGCAAAGCTGGTACCAGCCACGCCTCACAAATTTTCCTCACCTTTTCAAAGCTGCGTAGTGACAAAGCAGCCCATGATGGAAGAAATGAACATTGGAGAATGTTGGAAGAGGCGTGGTCTGAAGCCTGGCACAGCACTGCAAAACAAGATGCAACAGCATTTAAAAGATGGCTGCAAGACTTTCCTAATGGAGGTAGTCCAAAGCAGAGCTTCTCCATCACACACATCATTAGGGATGTAAACAAGTAGCACACACAATTTGTGGGCAATCTCTTGCCTCTACCAAAGGCTATGAAATTCATCCAGTATGTAACCCAAGGACTGAACGTCATTTGGACCTGGGGATGAAAATTCTCTTGAAAAAGAGAGACATGCTGACATCAAATAACCACATGCCTAGAGCTATGCATTTAGTTTAGCTTCCAGGCATACCTCCATGCACTGCTCTGGTCCTGGGAAAGAGGTGTGAGAGTGGTTTAACACGGCGTTTATGTGGGTCACAATGTAAACAATATTTGACCCAGTATCTTTGATGTTATCTCAGAGAAAGAATCATAAACTGGGCAAAACCACATAATTAACTCAGATGCAATCTTTGATCAAATAAGGAGCTAATTGGAAAACAGCTTTCATTAAAAACAAACAAAGGAATATGCTCATTTAATTTTTAATCCATTTTCTGGTAACTATGCCATAGAAAGACAGAGGCTTACAATAGCAAGGCATCTGTAAACAAAATATGATCATCCCAAGACACACTAATGGCATTTTACAGAGTTTGTAAGAGTAGAGCATGTACATTTTTAAAACCATAAAAGGAGGAGGATTAACATTGATTACGCAGCAGCAATGAAACTCCAGAGTTGCAGGTCCCATAAAAAGCTATAAGCACACCAAATACTACAGGAGGTCTTTCCAGAAAAAAAGAAAAGGAAGATAAGGGGAATATTTCAGGGAAGAAACAGCATCCAGGGAGGGAAGTGATGCCTGTACAGCTGTACTGACCATGGGCTCAGTTCTGCCCCCAGTTCTACCTGTAACACCTCATCAGCTAAGATTTCTCCATTTCCATATCAAATACGTGCGTGTACCTAGAGGCAGAATTTAACTTACTCCCTCAAACAACACACAGCTAATGGAAATGGGCACCCATTGTAGCAAAACAGCAAATTGCCCAGACACTATGCCTTATAGGAAACAGATATATAGGAAGCAGATACATAAATCAGCAGGCTTTTTTTTTTTTTTCATGAAAGTGCCTGGGTACTTCTACTCACAACCATATGCACAATCAAGTGCAGAAACACGCATACATGGGCATGTGCTGCCGCTACCACATAACCCAAACTGGGAGACCTTCACTCCCAAATGCCCCAGTGAATATCTACCCACCACTTTGCAGGTGTAAAAAATCCAGCTTGCACAATGACTGCCATGATGAACTGTTGAAAGAAAACTCACATTGCCTACATGGTCCATCTACTAATCTCTGCCCACAAGTCTTCCTCGTATCAGTGCATGCTTTTTACACTCCATTAAAGCAAAACACCAGTGTTCTTCAGCAAACAAGTATCCCAGGAATGGCCTCAAAGACTGGCAGGAATTCTGCTTTGGCAAGCAAACCCCATATTTTTATCTTATATTTGCAGTTGCTTGTGCATATCTATATAACCATCTGTACACCTATCTTCATAAAAACCTAACTGCAACAAAATAAATAATAATAATTCTGCTGTTTCTCTGTTTCCGGTATTCTCCACCAGAAAGTGGGTAATAAAACAGCAAGCTTTCTAAAGTAGACATTACCAATCCAGGCCATGCAAACAAACACTTCACCATTTTATAATCTCACGTATTGAATGAACATCATCATTCCCTTTGGTGCCTTAAAATATCAGGTCCATAAAATTACTAAAAGGCAGAGCAGCAATGCTGCCTAACACTAGGACTGCCTAGAACAGACATGAAGGCTTGTTTCCCAGAAAATCCTCTTCCCCCCACAGACCCTGGCTAAGTTTTGATCTCTTGCATTTGATGTCAGTTCTCTTTTTCCTCTCCCTTAAAGTGTAAGGAGAAGACTACACAATATATCTGCAACTCCATTCCCCTCCCAGCTGCCCACAAAGATACAATCCCACCTGCCTCCGAGAAATTATGTTAATTTGCAAGTAAGTCTGGGGCCTCCAAACTACATCTGTATCATCTTCACTCATTTGTGGCTTTGAATTTACAGAGCAGTGTTTAAGGTGTCAAATGCTCACAGAGGTGAGGGGCAAGTGAAGCCCACCTTGTGCATCAGCTTCCTTGGGACAAAAGCCGGTTGGAAACTGGAGTCAGCATCTCCCCTCCATGGAAGCAGTGTGCTCAGGGCCTGAGAAAAAAAAAAAAAAAAAAAAAAAAAAAAAAAAAAAAGAATACCAGCACCTCCCTAATGCTAATTTCTTGGTTAGCTTTTCTATGCAATTCTCAGCGGCACAGGGAGGCTAAGCAAGAAATACTGTGGGCCACTGAATATGGGAATTAGAGTGAGAAAAACCCCTTCTATAGTCCAGTCTGTCCATCATGTTTTCAAGTAACGGTGTACACGGCATGACACGGCACGACGGAAACTGGCTTTTCCAGGAAACGGATAGGGCTTTCCAGCTTTATCTTTTCAGAAGAGTGTTAAAAAAAAAAAGGTAATAATAAAAATAATCCTGGACCAACTTCACTGATGAAAAATACAAAATGAAATTATGAGCGTTGCGGCTCGGGGCTCTCCTTCGTTCCGAATGCCAGGTTTACGACAAGGCTATAATTTTGCAGACTAATAAGATCAAGTTGGTGGCAAAAGAGGACGGGGGGAGCGGAAATAAAGTCTGAGCTTTGGGGAGAGCAGGAAGGAGGCCGGTGAAAATGCTGATATTTACTTACTGTAAATGTTGAGCCTATAAAACCTTCCCACCGCAGCCTAAAGCGCCAGGCAGACAACAACAACAGCATGCTTGAATGAAGTTGTATATTGTTTTGTAGAAGCAGCAGCTCACCGCAGAACTGAGATTAATAACAACTGCTGCTTCCTAGGTTTAAGTTCCAGGAGCACGCCGACGCTTGCTGACAGCATTCGGCCTGGCAGAGCCATCGCTACAGCACGAGGGCTGCTCTTTAACGAACGCATCGTCTCTGGGTTGCTGTGTTGGTGGGATTTTTTTTTCCAAACCGAAAGGGAATGAATTTCTGCAGTGCTGCCTTGTCAACAACACATGCACCTGGTCCGCTGAGACAAAGGAATTCAACTCACAAATAAAATCTCTTGCAAATTTCTCTCTCGGGGAGACGTTTGCAAGGAAGCCAGGGCATCTGCTTAGATGCATTTTTTTGCAAGACTCTACCTGGCAAAGCCAGCAGGCATTGCTGGGATCCCAGAGCAGAACTCCTACTATATATAAACACACTTATTTGGGGGGATAAGTTCTTACAGGCACCCCTGCACCTTTCTGGTATATGGGAAACGGGAGGTCAAAATCTCCCCGTCCGGGATCCCTCCGACAAGGAGCCATGGCGGGGGACACCCCGACCTTCATCCCCGCGGCTCCTTCACCCCGATCCCTCCAGCTCCGGGGGCCGCACCGCCCCGTTGGCACCGGTTCCTTCATTAATTAGTTGCGTTTAGTTAATGAGGTGCCGAGCAGCCTCTAGCGGCGGCCGGCGGCTCAACCACAAGCCCGGCTGAGGCGGTTCTGCCGCCTTTCCTCCCGCCGCTTTCCCGCCCAAACGCCGCCTCGGCGGGGCGGGTCGATCCGGCCGCCATGCCGGGGCCGTGCTGGCGCCACACCGCCGCTCGGGGCTCCATTCTCCGCTGGGCCCCAAAGCTGCCCTGCGCCCAGGGCTTTACCTGCATACGGAAGCATCTTAGTGAATCTACAAAGTAGTTCTTCTGTAGAAGAAGAGGCAGTTTTCCTGAAACAAAGACATAAAATTTAGTAGGCAACGTCATTCCTGTAGTCCCCCCATTATCTGTTTGCTTTAGGCAAGACGATGAGTGCTTTAAAGCTGTTTGGATACCAAATAAATGGGCATCAGACAGCTAGAGAAAACCAAAATTATACTATTTTCTCCCAAAATACTTACTCAAGTTTTTGAAGAACAGTTTCCTCCTGGTTAACTGCTGGAAAGTCTGATGTATCGTGTTTGATGGTAGCTGTTTAGCTTGCTTACCTACTTGATGATCCACGCGGCAGAGGGATGCTTGGAGTTTTATTTAATTAACAGTGCGCGAATCAGAACTATTTCATTGAAGCTTGTTGCAGAAACACAGAAAATTGCCAGATCAGTGCTTGGGTTGAACTCATGCTAGCTGGTTCCCCAGCCAGGCCAGGTGCCCTCAAACCTTTGTAGCATTTGTTCCCTTCCCCTTGTCTCTGAATTGTGCTTCCTTCAGTTAAATTAATCTCCATAATCACTTTACCTCGTGTCCTGAAGTTCCTTCACCACCAGACCTCGTCCCAGCTCACGACTGGGACAGTATAAGCCAGGGCATCCTCACAAGCAGCTCAGTTGCAAGGACCCACCAGCCCAGTGCTCGACCAGGCACTTGAATGTCCCACACTCGTCATTTTTGCTCCAGATTATACTTCTCGACCGTGTTTTGTACAACCTTTCCTGCCACTGCAGAAGTTATATAGTTTGGCTTTCTCTGGCCTATGATTTGCATTAATTCCTCAGAAAGCCGCTGTCAGTTTTCTTCTCCCTTTACTGGCACAGCTTCCAATTTTTTAGTCCTTGATGATTTTCCTTAATTAAAGTCATAGCTTCTCCTAACTATTTCTCTACTGCAACCCCAGATTAAAATACACATTGGCCTCCAAGCAATGCAAGGTACGTTCCTCTGTACCACCAGCTTTCATTTCTGGAAAGCTTCCTCAGACCTCCAGACTTGACACTTGCAAGAACCTGTCCATTACTGGTCTTCAAAGAGGTTCTCATTTCCCTCAACAGATTTGTCCTGCTTTTTGATGACTCAGCTCAAAATGCTGAAAGGGGTTTGACACGGATCACATGCTTTCAGGATCTTTTAACACTCTTAATTTCTCCATCACCTCTGCTCGGTTTCCTTCAATATTTCTTCTTTATGCAAGAGGAAATTTATCTTTCATTCTGGCATCTGCCCTGCCACCTGCCTTTGTGAACATGAAGGCAAAACCATCAGGGATTCTTTTTTTAATTTTTTTTTTTCTTACACAATGTCTATCAATAACTCTCAGCAGCTTTTAGAGTCTTTCCATTGCTGATCTATTATTTCTTTGGCCCGTGCAACATTTCTTATTATTTATTATAACCATTTCATTTTCACAATCTTCCCTTCATTTCCCACAATGGCTCGTCTTGTCACTTCTTTTGCTTCTTGCTTCATTCTGAATTTGCAGTTTGAGGTCCAGATGTTGGCACATCCTTATTCCTCCAGGCAGGCAGGGCTGCCGTAGGCAACCAGGCACGTAAGGTGGGAGAATTCAAAGGGTGGCAAAACTCAGGCAGTTTTGATTCTACAGGTATAGGGCACATAAGAGGGAAGGCAGCAAAGACCTCGTGTTGACTATGAATGTCACAGGCCATCTTATATGAAGTGTATTTATCACACTGTAATATCATATATTGCCTTTTTGATACCTACCCTTGTATATTTTCCACTTCCTTCCATTTTATTCTAATTTTTTTCCAACTTTCTGCTTGTATTTCCCCAAGAAAAAATCTGTTTCCTTTCCTGAAACTCATTTTATTTTGTGACAGCAGGCACAGACTGTGGTTGCTACCTCTAGTCAGCATAAAGTACCAAACAGAATGAAACCATAACCATGAGTTTCAGTTTATGTACGATGTACACTGAGGGCTCTAAAAATCTGTGAACCTTCATAACTAATGCTCCTGTCCATCTCAGTAGAGCTACATAAGGAAATTATTTGGCTCTGTGAATTTGAAATTAGATACTGAAGAGAATAAATCAGTCCTTTTACCAAGAAGCAAAGATTGCCCTTATCTATGTAAAAAAAAAAAATAAAATCCCTCACTCAAGGACAATTTCAGATTTTTTCTAGCTGCAGCTTCCAGTGAGATCTTCTTTGTAAACCCTCTTTCTTCTGTTATCCTCACCTGAAGCTGTTCTCAGCTCATCTCTGGTTTTTAATAGCTGTGACCACCTTAACTCCTACAAAAGTAAGCGCTAAAAAGCCACAGCCCCGAGGGTCAAAGTGGAAATGCTCTTTATTTATAGGGAGCACATTTAACTGTCATGCAGTTCCTGCCCATTTTTTTGTGTCACCGTTATTAATAGGTTTCTCTAGTCATCCCTGCCTCTGTATGTGCTCAGCGCTTGAGGATGAGTGGCACCCACCTTGGACACTTTGTGGGACCAGGGAACCAATAAAAAGACATTCATGAAAATGACCATTTCAAGGGAGATAAAATATATTATATGAAATGGATTTGCTGGCACTACTCACCAAATTTAGCACCTACTAAATTATAGAAACCATTATTCCTCTTATACAGAAAAGTCTGAAACTTTCCCTCAAAGATGTATTTTATAGTTTTAAGTGGGGCTTAAATGTACTTTTTTCTTGTGACAGATTTCCACGTATGAATTTTCTTAGAGATACAACAGGTTCTTGTTCTACTAATAATTCTGTTGATCAAACAGGATGATGCTTCCCTTTTCCTATAGCGCAAGAATATTTCCCTCCCAAAGTGATACAGCTTTATTTCATTAACAGGACAGCCTACCTGAAGTAAACCAATTGCTTTTACATACAAAAATACTGCTACCGCTCCCAAGCGTGGTCTAAATCCTCTCCCTGTGCTTTCCTACCACATTATCTAAACTCTGTCTCCTTACTGGCCTCATCCGGTGTACCATTCAAAGATGGTTGATCCAAGTTGACCTGTTTGGAGTTGTAGGAAGGGATTTTTTTTTTCCCCTTTCACTGGGCGAGCACTCTGGGAAGACCGGAGGCTGCAGAAGCAGAAGCATTCAGCGAGTCTCTAATCAAACTTCCCCTGGCTGGGCAGACTGGGTGCGAGAGGCCAAACTCATTAAACGGAACATCAACACACCGAGGGAGTCAAGCGTCTGAAGAAAGTTGCCTGGAGAAAGAGGAGCAGGTTGGAAAAGCAGGTGCCTCAGGAAGGAAGGGAATGAGACCTTGCGGGATGAAACTAAAGTGCGCTCATAGGAATACTTTCTGCAGACGCCTGAGGGGAACCCGTGCTGCAGATCCCAGCAGATGTTGTCACAGACATACATCCAAGAGGCAAACGTGGAGCGGAAACACAAGAAAGGCTGATCCCATTTGATCACCCAGCATAGAAAGAGTGGAAGAGAGCGGACGCACCTCTGCAAACAATTTTTTTTTTTTTCCATCTTCCTTCTTAACATTAAGAAACTTTGAAACACCTGCAGTGGGAAACAAAAGGTTAATTAAAAAGAACCCCAGTCTTTGCACTAAACTGATTGCTGGGACTCCTGCCAGGCTGGGAAGGTTAAAGAGCTCAAGCATGCGTGGGCTGCGGGGGGAATGGCTAAAATTTACAGCTAGCTCCCTGGAAAGTCACAGTTCAGCTGTTCTCCCGGAGCAGGTGCTCATGGGAGTGGGCCTGTCCCTTTCAAAGCGTGAAGATTGATGAAGCCTTCGCTCTCACCAACTGTAAATATACAACCAGCCTTGTCAGAGCAGGTTTGTAACATCACTTGCTGACAGCAAGAAATTTTTTTTAACCTCCTAAACACACACACGCGCGCCTACCCCACACAGGCTCACATACACACACAGAAGTACTAAAAAAAAAAAAAAATAAAAAAGGCTTTTCCCACGGAACAGAGGAAAACCAATAAATAAAATGGTGAGAAAGGCGTTGATGTTTTCCCTGCCCAGAGAGGCAATAGACAGAGGACATACACAGGATGATTTCGTCGTGTCCTTCAGAAAACAGGGAACATCTTCCTTGGGCTGCGCAGTTTATGGCCAAGCCCTGCGAGGCAGCTCAGGCACTTCAGCATGAGAGCCGACACGGGAGCCTGGCGAGCTTAAATCAGCGGGACTGCACGCTGCCAGCCAGCCCTCCGCGGAGATGGAGGACAAGCAGTCATAAGAGATGATACGGCTAAAATAACCGTTTTACTCTGCCCTGGTGCCTGCCAGCTGAGGACTTCATAACGTGTTACAGAGAGGAATTACTTCTTCTCTGCAGCCAGGCTTTATAAAGTTTGACATGTTTGCGTTTAGATTGGGATTTTCAAAGAGGCCTTGGAGAGTCCCTCATTGAGGGAATATGGGCTGTCCACGGGGGAGAGCAGGTCTCCCAGGGGAGCCAGAGAGACGGGGAAGGGGTCAAGCGGCACAGCAAAGTGACGGGACACGCACCTAGGGTCTCACTTGGGATCTCACCTTCTGCTTTTAATGTCGTGTATGATATAAACCCAAGCACTCCTCTCCCATAATTAGCGGGTTAGTTCCTTGAAGGAACCATGGCAGAGGTGAGCCCTCAGAGAGCGTTTTCACCAGAAGACTGTCCTTCATGATTAGCTTAAGATGCGCGTTTTGTGCCTGCATAATTGGGCAAAAGACCGAACAACACCCTGCAGGCACAGCCCTTGGTGCTGCCTAGGAGGACTGAGGGAAGAAACAATGGAGCAACCCACAGCAGAGCCAGAGCAGCGGGGGAGAGGCAGCTGCTTCTCCACAGAGGAAATTATTTCCACTAATAACATCAGAGAGTCACAGGCAAATCTAGCAGGAAAGAACAGCATCGGCAAGGCCTCCCCAAAGCCCCTGGAAACCAGACAGACTACGAGTTCATTCCTGACTTCAGTGGCTGAACTCCTTGGATGACTGGAAGCAGAATTAATATTCTTGCCTGAGTTTATTGTCCTGCCCTAGAATTCATTTTTAGCATTGCAGTCAGTTTAACTAAAATAATTCTGCAGCATCTTTTACTTTTTTCTTTCCCAAGGAAATTCCTTCTGTGTTATCATTTCTCTAAGGCAAAATTTCAGAGTAATAGAAAATGTCTAGCCTAATTTCCTAAATTTAAGTTTGATGTTACCTTTGCAGTGTGGAGGGATTAAATGGACTGTTTTAGGGAAACATCACTACGTTCCAACCACCCCAAAATTTTGTCTTAGAAAATCATTATGTTTTGTGTGGTGAGGCTTTTGGTTTTGCTCCACTGCTTCTTTACTACTTTCTTCTTTACTACTTATTATCTATAGGTTAGCGCAAGCCTGCCCTTCCCTAGGGCTCAATGATATAGCCCCTGTGCTCTTAGGCAAAAACAGGCTTTGGATAATTTCCTCGAATTTTCAAAAAGCCCTTTGGTTATCTCTTTCTACAAGAGAAAGAAATTTCTACAAGTCTAACATAAACCTCCAACAGCCCTAGCTTGCACGTAGACTTGTCCAGGATAAAATTCATTTGCATTGCCTTCAAGATACTTAAAGAACGAACACACCTATGAAAAATCATGCAACTCACTCAGTGTTTGCAAACTGTCACATTCATCCTTTTGCTTGTCTTATGTCTCTTCTCTCAAATTCTTTGACTGACATGGCTGTTTGAATTGCTAACACTCTGTGATGAGGACTGTCACTGTCATTTCTGCTGTGTTTACCCAGTGCCGCTCACAACGGGGTTCCCGTCCCCGGCGCAGTCCCTCACGCTATGGTACATGCTAATAAACAGTGAGAGAAAAAGGTACTTCCCTCTTTGCAGCCGCGGAAATATAACAATCCTGATGAATAGGCCGGGGACTGGGAATGCTTCCAGAAGCTGTAAGGGAAAAAGAAGTAATTTATTGCAGGTGCTAAAAATACATCATATACCTGTGAATACAGGTGACCATCAGTTGCTCAAACTGGTGCTGTCCTTGGAGGGAAAAGACCACGAAGGTCTCTCTATTGTAGTGAACAGCAAGCAAAGTCCCCCCTGAGTTTCGGGAGGGGGAGGCGTTGACATGCTCCACGGCAGAGCTGAAAAGCAGAGCTGGCCTGAAACACAATTAAATTTTCTCAATAAAATAAAATTACATTCTGGTCTTCCATGAGATCCAAAATGGCTAAAGCAATTTTTCTATCAGGTTCATTATTACCCTTCAAACAGCATTGCCATTCTCCTCCAGCTTTATTTTGCTCATCCCTTCACTAAACTGCACCTGCTAACATTTCAAATCCATGGTTATTTGCCTGTTTTTGCCTGGTTTCTGCTATCCCCAGATCTCCTTGGCTCCCTTTGCCACCCTGCAGCCAGGAGAAGCCGAGGGGAGGGGGGCAGTCAGGGGTTGGTGGGACATGCACCCCCTTTCCCACCCGGATAAACCACCCCATGCCATCAGGGCTGCCACAGAGGGGCCCTGCTCTTCCTCATGTTTCCTTCTTCTCCTAAATTAGTCGAGCTTCTTTAAGGCTAATAGGGCTGCTCCAGTTTCCAACAACTGAGGATCAGACCTAACAACCTGCTTTCATTTGTACATTTTTGCCAAGATGTTACAAAGAGGGTGGCCAAGGCATCATCTCCCATCCCCTCCTCACCTGACTCCCAGTTCAGAATTGGTACGGTGAAGAGGAGGAACCTGAACCAAAGCGCTGCTTAGCCCCCGTTCTCTCAGCCCCCCGTCCCATCCAGTGAAACATGCGGTGTTACAAACTTCGGCACCTGGGTGGATCTGATTATTTTAATGGAAATTTGCTCCAAGTTCAGAAGTGGATCAATTACAATGTCTTGAGCCAGCTCCATTTTGAGAACCAGAATTGACTTCTGGAGAAGCTGCTTGATTGCCCAGCTTTCCCCCACCAGAAAACAGATTATTGCATAGGGCGAGGGTGATCTAATTCAGCTCCAAATAGGTTCTGGGCCTATTAGACCCCGATATAAAACTCACCTAGGCTCCGAGGAAAACAGAATAGCTCACTGCTGTACTCTGCCTTGTCACCCCTTTACACCAGAGAGAGGTGGGAGTAAATCCATTTGTTAATATTCAGTACGCCACACAGATATAAATGGCAGCTCAGGACATAACACAGGAGAGACTCATTTTGAGCAATTTAGTTCAGCTATTCCTTTTCTGAGCTCCCCAGTTTGCCCTATTTCATTACACAGCCATGCCACTTCTTTTATATTGTCTTGCTGCCTGCCAGTCTCTCTCCTCGTTCTCCTTTCTTTTTACATTTGAAAATACTTTTCTACTTCAAAGGCCTTTCACTCATGTGTGTTTCCCTCTCACCCATCACCTGCCGGCTCTCTGCATCTCGCTGGGACCGCGTGAGCAGCAACTCACCAACTTCTCCGCACTGAGCATCCTCCCGGCGCTCCCTCCCCTGCCGAGGAGTTCCCAGGATCTTTCTCACCACGCAGAGGGAGCATGAGCTGAATCGGGCACACACGAGAGCCGCACAGCTAAACAGACACGCTGCCAAAGCTTTTCTCATTTCTTTTCGCCCACGCAGCCCTACAGCATTCGGTTCACACCTGCATGCTCTTTTGGTACCGTGTTTATCCTGGAGAAACCTGCGCTGGACGGGCGCAGGAGGATAAGTGAGGCTTATCTTTGGTTCAGCTTTAATCCAGCCAGCATCTCGCCAGCCTTTGCTCATGCCTGACAGTTGCCGCAGTGCACAGCCTACACCCCAGCTGAATTTGGCATCAGCACAGTCTAACCAGACCGAAGGACTGGGGGCGGGAGAAAGAACAAACCTAGAGCAGTCCAACATGGTAAACTTACATTTCATGGTCTGTCTGCGATGGAGTGAGTGACCCTGGACGCTTTCTTGGTCTCCGGGTGTCCCTGATGGCATGGCACGGTGGGACGTTATCCTGCCCCACAGCAAAGGTCTCTGTGCCTGCTGTGTGGTCTGCAAAAGGCAGTGCAACCTTTCCATCTGTCTTCAAAGGAGAAATTCAGATTTTTCTCTTCTTCCCGTCTTTCCTCTCAGCTTGGCTTTTCTCAGGAGCAGGATCTGCCTACAGAACAAGTGCTGCAGGAGAACCAGGAGAACTTTGGTTTTGCTACAGCTCTGTTTAACAAACGCTTTCCTGAACTGCACTTTTTTTGTACTCCATCAGGGGCCGAGTCCCTCTTAGCAAGGCCAAGCGACTGTAACAAACACAACCCCTTAATCTTTCACTCAACACATTAAAATCATCTTGGGGGCACCAGAGGTTACAAAGATTCAGACCGTTAATGCAAATTCCTGGTTTCAGGTTAGTGCAGTGCGGTGCTTTCCGCAAGGCCTCCATAAAGAGGCTTTTAATTTAGCTCTAATAGGGAGGTTATTGTATGTTAAATAAATACTAATTGATTATTTAATATATATGCGTTGAGGGTTAACTGCTATGTAATGAGCTCCTCTCCATTAGTGGAGCTGCTAAACGTCAATTAATATGGGTTTTATAATCAATTGATATTTAACACGCCCTAACTTCCCTGTTTAGACTTAATGGGTCAGCATTTCTGAAGTGGCCAATGCCAATAGTTTCTTTTTAAAATTAAAAAATATTTATTGGAAGATTTACAGCAGATGGAAAGTTATGAATCTATTAAAAGCTCAGCAAATCAGCTCCACAGAACTGGACGCAGCAGGGCTCGTCCATCTGATGCCAAGAGCTGCACATCCCAGAAACCTCTGGAAATGGGAGAGGGAGCCACGTTCCCTTAACTTCTGTGGGACCTGGACTTTTGTCAATAGAGAGCTTCTCAGAAAATGCTCCGTACCATTTCAAAGTTTTGTGCCATCACACTCTCTCCTTCCTCAGAACATTAAGCAGTATATGGCGTAGAGCTGGGCTTGGCCCTTGTGTGATCCTGGTTTTACTGTCCACTTGCACTTAGATACACACTAGAGACGGGATATGCAACGCCCCATTCCAAAATGACAGCAAGATAAATAGTAGGGACAAGATTTTCAAGGATGACCAGGGGATTTAGACACACAACTTCTATTTATTTTAATAAGCATCTTGTCTCTAAATCTCCCGGCTGCATTTTTTAAGTGTCTAATGGCTAAGACTTTATTCCCTTTGCCTCTTTTCTCCAAACACACACAAATAAATCATGTGCAAGCTGGTTTTGGTGTACACCGGGGAGAAAACAAGGAAGTTTCTAATGAAAGGAGTGATCATAACACATTTACAACCATTATCTAGCACTATTTCTTCTCCAATTTCCTTACTGACAGCTTTCAGACAGTTTTTATGATGCAGCAGAGTTTAGCTTTGCCTGCTGAAAATTTGGGCTGGAAGAAAACATACATGGAAGTACGGGATCCTTTCCCATCTGAGAGTGTCTTTTTCCAGTTTACCCAGCTAGACCCCTGCACCCTAGCAGGCCACTCCAGAAGCTAGATGCTCCCTTTAAGTGTTACTATATTTCTAATCAGCAGGGCTGGATGCAGGATGATGGATTCCCATTTCAGCGTTCGCACTCCAGTGTGCAGCAGCGCTCGTTAAAGGCAACTCGATCACTTTGCCACTGTGGAAAGCAGCTCACCGTACTCACACAGAAAACATGCCGGTCCGTGCAGATTGTCTAACCGACATTAGCATCACAGCCTAAACCCTAGTCTAGACAAGGTCTCCATCTCCCTCACTTGCTGAGTAGGTTTTGTAAAACACGTGGGTGTTTTCAGCAATAAAAGACTGCAGAGCAGATGAAAGCACGGAAATACCTTCTCTCACTGCGTTTGTACGGCACTAAGACAATGGAGCTTAAAGCATCATTGCAGCTTTCAGGCAGTGTTATGATGCAGATAATAAAGATGAAGAAAGAACAAAGAGGAGCACATGGCCAGATCATGGTTTGAAGTCTACGGGCTGATTTATGTCATCTGAGGATCTCGCCCAGTTAGATCTAATTTTAACATCCTTGACAAAGTCTCTTTAACAGCAAACTGTCAAAAGGGAATCCTTTGTCCTCCCCTCATCCTTCCATCTCCATGAGCTCTTCCCTGTGACAACACTGTTCTCCAGCAGTAATTAGCAGGATCATTCTATTATCACTTATTCTTAAGGCCTGAGGATTTCATTCCTTGCAATTTTCCTGTTGTACAGATTCGTGTCTATTAGTTTAACACATGTGCATGCATTTATTCCCTGTGAGTGTGCGCGTACGCGTGTGCGTCTGGGGAGGAAAGCAGTGCTTAAACCTGAAAGGACTGTTGTCTTATAAAAAAACCTTAAAGAAGCAAAAGAGCTAATTACTGATGACATGTAGTTGTGACTTGCAGTAGGAGGTGCCTCTGGCGTCTCCAGCAGTCTCAATTCTCCTTATAAGCATTTTAAACAGATGATGATCCTAATGAACTTAATAGCATCACTATCCAAGGACAGCATCAACTCATTGCCATCCTGCATTTTGCAGAAATAGCTTCTCTTTAAACAGTGCGCCCCTGCTTTGAACAGTAATGGTTTTTAAAAGTGTCTTAGCACACAAAGGCAAAATCTTTTTTGAAACAGGGTGGAATTGGTTGGTGATTATCACTGAAAAGCTGGCAGCCACCAGCTAACCTTCTAACAATGAAATATGGGAATTTACCTTCATGCTTCAGTGCTTGCTATTCAGCTGTCTACCAGGGTCTAAATCAATGATTCTACACCCTCCACTCAAGGTTTCTCTTTCAAATGCTGCAGATATGACCTTAAGTTCATCATCTAAACAATGCAGTTCACGTTTAATTTCATTAATCTAAGATCTTCCATAAAATTGCAATATGGCACCATACCTTTCAAGTACCTTCATTGAAATCCATGTTATTTCTAAATCCTATGCATATCTATGAGGTCATACAGTGTTTTATTAAAATGGATTTTTGAAAGGCTCAGCTTTTTTATCACCAATTGTCATGAGGTAGTTTACAATAAAAAAAAAAATTCTAAAAAGAAATCCTCTCCTATCCCTTAGGTGGTGAGCAGATCACCTATTTCTGCAAACTAGCCCCTTTCCTAATTTTTAGCCTTTGTCCAAGGATTTTACCTTTGGAGGGGAAAGGAAGATGTTGTTAAACCCTCCTTGTTCATGTATTGTCTGCTGTTTACTCTGCCTAGTGCAGTGGCCCTTTTGAAATGTATCATGCCATTCAGCTCCAGTGGACACTATTTCCAGGATTTTCCCCCAGATGTCTGTATGGCACCAGGTACTCAAACTACACATTGGATTTTTTTTTTTTTGCTATTCTTGGAAAAACGCATTGGCACAAGTTTATTTTTCTACTGCATCCCTTTCCCTGTCTCTTGTCTGCGTTCTGTATCATTTGGTATTGTGATAACACTTTGGAAGGCCAGTTAGGAGCAAGGACCTCATGACAGTAGATGCCAAGAGCACAAAAGAAAGATCTTGGCCACCAAAGCCCCCTCACTCAGCACTTCCCACCCATTTAGATCAGAAGATATTAAAATTAAAGAATTTGCCTCTTGATTTTGCGCTCACAGCAAGCAAACACAATTTGTGCAGCAAAGTTCTTGCATAATTCAGGCTTATGCGCATAATAATAATAGCAGTAACGTAAAGTAAATAGATTAATCATCTTCCTAACGAGTGTGCGCTGAGATCTGCCTTCAGCGCCCTGATCTGCAAAGGCCCCGTGCACGGCAGCGGCCCCACGCCCCGACACCCACAGACTCTACACCTCCTCCAGACCACTGCCTCTTGACAGGGTTATTTCCAGGATCAAGGAATAAATTCTTCCTGCCGATACCTGCGCTTACCTGAGCCGTGCTTGACTGGGGGAGCTTGCAGACCCCCTCGCTGCTTTAATAAGCAACACCACAGCAGGGAAGGAGGAGGAGGGCTGGGCTCCCTCGGGAAGCATCGCAGAGGTGGGGTGCATCCCACCGGCCTTGCACAGCAGTTGCCAATTCTGCCTCTTTATTAGCACTTGCTTTGCTCCCTTCCTGTAATGAAAAGCAAAACGAAGTGCTACACTCCACCATTTATTGCAAAGCCACCAAAATCCACTTCCATAAGAAATCAAAGCAACAAGTTCCTTGAAACAAGGATGTTTTATGTGTCTCCCTGTGAACTGAGGAGCAAAAATATCAGAAAAGCCTGGGAGTAAAGGTTTTCTGGAGCATAGTAGAGTCTCAGGGATACCCGCTTCGCTTCAGAGAGCCACGAGCACGCCGGGAGGGAGTCTGTGTGGGTGCAGAGGGACCCAGGACGTTGCTATGAAACACTCCATAAGTCAGACTTTAAATTCAGTCCCGACCTAAGTGTTGAGGCCAAGCAGCAGTGCAGTACTGCATTCTCACCCCACGCAGTCGGGCCGTCCTGGACGGCACCGGGCTCACTGGGACAGCTCAGGAATACAGGCAACAATCCCAGCCTCCCATGTTTTCTCCAGTCTTCACTGCACTTCTGCTGGTTTCCATCAGCAAAGTCTGCAAGTCCGGAGCCTACTGAAGCCACTGGAAGACTTCTCTGTGTGTCTGGACTCGGTTGAGACCTCACACTTTAATTAATTGCAAGTGAGGCTGCATTGGAGCAACCATTGCTCCCTCCTTAATTAAACTTGCCACTTAAACCTAAGTTCAGCACCCGCTCTATTGATCTCTTCTGGAAATAATCCACCCCTTACGTTAGTGCTAAACAAAAATAGATCCCTGGCAAAATCTACTGCAAGCATTCAAGTATTTAGATTTTTCACAAAGGTAAAGAGGACAAAAATGACAATATCTGTGCCCAAAGAAAAACAGTGTTCCACAATATTTTGCTCTCTTAAGCAAAATATTAAGCAGCCTGAAGAGACAAAGCGGTCCCATGGTCCTGCCCTCATCCTCTGCACTATTTTACAGCACGAGAAACTGAGACACTGCTATTGAGATGTCATTTGTGACAAACCTTCCACAGTTAATATTGCTTGATGACTTCAACCTCGCCTTCCTTCATCCTTCCATAAAAACATACCCCGGCTGCAGTACCGCGCTTACGGTGTAACATTACTCTGAAGAAGCAATTACAGCGAGCAGAGCAAGGAACTAAAGACAGGTCACCTAAATGAACTGAGGGAAAAGTACATGAGAAAACAAGAAAATGTCTTCATCACTTTTCAGGCTTCAAATTGGAAAAACAGGGATCAATACAGCAGAACTTCATTTAATGGTGTGAAAAACAATCCACCCAGAGACAGGCAGGAATCACTTATTGCAAAACAAACAGGCCAATTAGGGCCGGGCAGGGCGCAGCGGGCCGCGGGCGCTGGAGCCATTCCTCCAGCCTCGGCTGCCCGAGACACAGGCGCGAGGGACGAAGCCACCAACGGAGGATGCTCCGAGGCCACACAGCAAAATATCTTCCCAATAAAAGGGGTACGTGGCAGCAGTTCACTGCCTTTTCTCCCCTGACTTTTTCACCCACGGTACTTTCTGTTCATTTTAATGGTTGCAGATATGGCGTGCAGCGCCGGCTGATGCCAACACCAAGAGACCTGGGCTGGCAGGTGGGGCCATGACGTGTTCTCATACGTGCTGAGGTTCAGCCAACGCCTCTCGGTCTGGGCCCTAGCATAGCGAGGAGGAGGAGGGTGTTATTCAGCCATGGCTTTACATTGCCCAGGATGCTGAGGATATGCAGGAGAACCCCTTTACCACAGCTGTCACCACTAAGACCATTCCTTGTTGAAAGCAGACCCTGCAGAGCCACACTCGCATCCTTTCTACATCCTTCCTCACAGCTTGGTCCAGCATGGCCTTAAAACTTTTGGCATCAGGGTCCAGCACCCTCCTCAGTCAGCTCACTCTGCTCAATGACTGCTTCTGTGTTCCAAAGCTTTTCTTCACCTCCTCTCTCCAACATGACACTGTACCCGAATAGAAACATCTGCCACGTGAGGATTTTATTGCTTTTACTGTCATTGCCACTGCCAGGTCCTGTAGCATATTAAACAGATTAATAGAAGTGATGGAGAGGGAGTATAAAACCTGCCAGTCTCCACTGTGGGCCAAGTGCCACTGAAACGGAGAGAGGGAGGCTGGAGCTGACATTTGCAGAAGTAACATCATGTTATTAAAACAAATCTGGCATGAGGGGAAAAATATGTTTGCTTTGCACTTAATAACGGCTACGAGAGCATATTCGAAATCAAATATTTGTAAGGCAGTAAGTTAGCATTTTCTCCTCCCCTTCTCAGTCAGAACCAAGTCTTACGTTACCGACTCACAGGGCCGCTGTTTGAAAAGTACATCAAAACACGGAGTGGACATCAGGCCTAGATCTCCAATCTAACTTAGAATTTATATTTGTCTTCAGAAAAATAATCAGCCCCAGAACATGTGGCCACAGTCTCTGGATGCATTTACAGAAAACTGCTATGCATTGCAATTTTTCTCTCTCTTTTTTTCCCTTCTGCCGAAACACTGGTTGTATTTTCTCCCTTTATTTATTGGAGTGCTAAATGGATTATTTCGGTAATAAATCAGGCCCTTTCATTACATTTTTAAGGTGTTGTCACTGTTATGAAGTACAGTGTGCCATCAAAATTAAGCTCAGATTGCATTACCACCTATTTTATAGATAGAGAATTACTTGATGGATTTTTTTTCCAGCAGTCTAAGCACTTTGTGTCTTTCCTTCAGAGAACAACTGGCTCCCTAGTTTCACAGAAATTTTCCTCTACAAGTTACAAAATTTTCCATTCAGATTGCCTCACAAATATCTTTGCATTGTGTTTTAAAACAGAGGGATGATATTTCTTTTAGCCCAAACTAACTATTCATGTAAACACGAGGAATTGTTACTGGGTACAGGCAACGCTAGAGCAGAATTACCCAGGGCAGCTGGCTCCTCTCTCACTTCCCAAGGTATAAATCAGGAGTAATTCCACTGAAGTCAGTATAGTTACCTTACAGAGAGAAAAAAAGAAAAAAAAAAAATTGCCTCAGTGGCACTGGAATGAGACAGCCCTTTGGTTTTGCTGTGTTTGTAACAAAGGCGACCGAGGGAGATGCCAATTTCCAGGGTGATTTCCGGTTGACTTCATCTGAGGGAGAGTCCGTTCTCCTTGCCCGCTGCCAGCTTTCCCGCAGGTGAGCGCGCGGAGCCCGCTTCATCCTTCCACGGCTTCACTGCGAAGGACAAATAGCGTTACTGGGGCTTAATTTCCAAACAAATATCCACCTCTAAGAGTTTAGTATTAACATTCTCAAATTAGCAATGGAAGTTTCTACTTGGGTGTTTTAAGATGCCGTAATCATATGTGAAGTTTTGTGAATTTTAGGAGTATTAATAATAATCATAACTCTGCATGCGTGCATGCATGCGCGAGTCAGAGACAGTGCAGGGCAGCTCAGAAAATCCAAATTTCAACCGTTGAGCTGCCATATGCGATGGTGGCAAGCGACATCAGGTCTCTCCTTGCAGGAGATGGAGCCATGCTGTGTCCCCACCTCCAAGGTCTGCATGGAAGCACAGTCAGGAGAATGTCCAGAAGGCTTGCAGGGGTGAAAGCCTGCATGTGCTTGGTGTTTCCCACCCCAAGACAGGAATTGTGCGTGCACACCTTTGCCTTCCTGCTTGGGCTTTGTCAGATACCCACGTACACCTGGAGGCCAGGCCTGGGAAAGACCTGCCAGAGCCTCCCTTTACAAACCCCAAAGAAAAGCATCTCCTCCGTTAGACACTTCAGCTGAAAGGAGCATTAAAATGCTGCGCCGCTAAAAGTACTGAAAGTGGAGCATATGCTTAAAGTTAAGTGTTTTATAAGAGGCTTCCTGAATTGCATCTTTATGAGTATTGTATTTATCTTAGACGTAAGACTCAAAAGAGATCAGTAACACAGCCAGTGTGCTGCGGCATGACCGCATCGCGCCGGAGAACAGACCGAGCTGCACAGCTCAGGTGGATCAGGGGAACGTGGCTTCCAGTGGCACCGGTGAAATTCAAACTCCCGACCTGCTGCCTCCTCACCACCGCTGCTGCTGGCTTCAAGCAATAGGTGGCACTTCAGGAAAGAGTTTCTTCTAAATATGCAAAGCAAGGAGTTTTTCAGCACTCCTCCTCTGTGCCTTTCCTTTAAATTGCCAGTAGCATTTTTGCCAGGATTTTTAGAAACCAGAGTGTTCCAGAAGAATTGAATGAAGAACGTCTCACCTGCACTTCATACAGCCCCCTCCAACCTCCGCTGCGCCTGCTCCTTCTTCCACCCCCTGACACAAACTGGGAGCAATCCAGAGAAATTAGAGACATTACCCTCCAGTAGCCCGGTGACACTTATGTTCCAATCTTCAGCAAAGTGACTGCAAATCTGGGGACATGTCCGCCTAGCGCTGCAAAAGCAATTCTAGAAACCCAGCTTCTGCACATTATGGGCAGTGCTTTGAGAGCCGCGTGTGTCTGACAGAGCTGCAGAGCGTTTCATTCATCTTCCCTTTCTGGGCACGGCACTGGCGAGACAAGACCCTAAAATCTTATGTGTATTTAAACCTTTCCTTTTTGTTTTCCCTCCGCAGCATGTCCGATTGTCCAGTTTGGGGATAGCCACAGTGTAAGGTGCTGTGTCTCCGCAGTCCCAGCTCCACTGCCTCTGTGGATCCTGATTTGGAAGCTGGCCGCTCACCGCCTTCCAAGCAAGGTTCTTCTCCCTGGCTTTGCGTCCACAGGGCTGGAGCAGAACTTTGCAGCTTCCAGGAAAAAGCAATAATTCCTCTTTAGTGCTCCAGGCTGACTCTTTCTAAGTGCCAAGAGGATGACGTGCACCCTGTGGTGCTGGCCACCAGAAAACAACTATTTACAACTCAAAACTTTTATCGTTCATTAAAGACATAGCAGAAGGCCAAGCTGCTCAAGGAGTTAAATGTATTAAGCAATTTACAATTAATATAGAACTCATTCCAGAGATATCTACTAGAGAGTACAACAGGGCAATTAACCCACTAATACACTAGGCTATTACATCGCTATGTCTCTTATTTTAGCCTGAGGTGATTTGAAACGCATTGGATTAAAGGATATTACAGGAGATAGCATGAAAAATAGCTTAATGTAATGAGCCATCCCGTGATGTCTGCTATTAAAGATGATTTGCAGTTGAAAACTACAACATACAGTAGTTCAGCCATTTAGAAACATGAGTGTATTTAACCCTTTTCTAGCCCGTGTCCCTTAGATGAGTCAGTGAGAGAGTTTCTCCCTCTCCCCCACCCCCTTCCAGTGCCTTTATCTGAGGATTATCAAATGCACCTTATTAAAGTACAACGGTATCTTTGGGAGATTGGTGCCTGAGGTTGATAGAAAACCAGTAATCTGCTAATAACTTTTAAAAATAGATCCCCGAGAGAGTAAATAGGCTGGGGTCGAGGGAGGCTATTTGACTGGCGACACGTTTGCGAAATGGGAACTTGTAACAAATTTCTATACTAGCCTTAGGCCTGTCATATCAGTTTCAAATAGTAACTCAGACAGAACTGGGAAACAAAAGCACCTTATCTTAAAATCTATAACTGTACAGCTTAGCAGGGAAATAGCAGCACCCAGGGAGAGGAGGGCTCAGCGCTGGAAAAGCTCCTGCATGTAGACTTGCCACGGACACCTCTTTGATAGCCCAGGCACGTTTGCTGCTGGGTTAGTACCCTGGGCACCTGCAGGTCATCAGCTCCTCTTCTCTGGTTTAGTCTGGCTTTGGTCAAGAAACCAGCACCAACAAGTCCAGGCACTGAATAAAGGCATCTTGTTCCCAAGGAGAACAACGCCCCTGAGCAAATGCTTAGCTCTAAGCGCACGGCTTTGGCCATGGGCTTCATTCCTCCTTGGCAGCAAGGACCTGCCGTTCCAGACCCTGCCCGTGCCAGCGAGGCTGCCTGCACAACAGCCCAAAATCTGCATTGCAGCCCAGGTGGCTTCCCACCGGCGGCTTTAGCACAGTTACGCCGTAGCACTGTGCTCTGCCAAATTATGCAGCTCTAAATCACCTCCCAAACCCTGATCTCCTCCGCGCACAGGTGAGGGGGCGGCAGACAAGGAAAGTAAGGAAAAGCTTCGCTGTGCTCCTGCAGAAGGTCACTGACTTCAAGGATGATCTGGCTGCTCAAAGGCATCTTTGATAATTTTAAGACTCTCCAAGGATGGAGATTCCCTCACACTTCTGGGCATCTCTTTCAGTGCTTGGT
>WHYT01014710.1:16538-29445 GCA_009806455.1 Tetrax tetrax
TTGGGACACTGAACATCTGTAGACTGTAAGAATCTCTTCCCCCCCCCCGTCCCCCATGAGACTTATGAGACACAGATGGAAAGTTCTCTCATTACATGAAGCTTGATAGAGTTATCGTGGCATTCATTTCAAGACCATCAGTCTTGGATAAAATAAATAGTTTGGAGCAATCAATATCGTTTTTGCTGGAAGAAGATAGTTGGGGTGCATACTTATTTTAATAATTTTTGGAACAGAAAGTATCCAAGTGATTGAAGATAACGGCTTTTATTGACTGGCTGTTGTAGAAATACTCAGTTTCTGGAAGCTGAAGACCATCAGAATGTGAGTTCTTTGCTTTGACTCACTCTGTTCAGTAGCGTCAAACCGCAATCTTTTATCCTCTCTTTCGAGTGGGCTGTTGCACGTGCTGTGTTATAAATAGCATGAATTGAAATTATCAAATTAAAGCACTTTCTTCTTCCTTGAAAAGCAGCATATTGACCTTATTGTTAAAATAAAAGCTTCAGATTTATTTTCCTGACAGAAAATGTGAAACTTTCACTTTTTTCTTCCGATCGGGAATTCATTCTCTCGGAGAATTTCTGCAGCGAATTACCTTGCTTTCTCCCCACACCGCTCTTCGTCAAAACCTGGGGCTCCCTCGCTGTCCTGGGGGAGAAATCTTGAATTTTGGAAGTAAGCTTTCCATCTGTAAGGACATAGGGTGCCTTTCCTGGGAAAGACGTGATCACCTGGGGGCTGTGGAGGGATGGAGGCAGAAGGCCCCAGCAAGGGTCTTTGCTGGAAACATCTAAAGGTCTTCTTGGTCAGGGAGGCATCGGTGTCATTTCAAGAAGATTTTGGTTTAATAAAACAAAGTCAAGATGTGGGTGCGTGCAGGGTTTTTTGGTTTCTTTTTTTTTTTTTTCTCTTTTTGGTTGAATTCTCTGTGTTGGTCAGGTTTGAGGGAGTAGGTGCTGTATTTTGAACAGCTCTTCACGCGTTCACTAGGAATTAAGCAGATAACAATGGCAATGGTAATATGTCTCAGTAGAAAAAGCCCACACCTTACTCGGATGCCGAGGAGACCAATTTTCTCATCAGTTGTCTTTTTCCGTTGTTTATTTGTTAACGGCATTCATTAAGCTGTCATTTTTAAAAAATGGCTTAGTGATGGAAATGAGATGATCTAAATGCGTCTCTGAAATGGTGCCTCTAGCAAACGGCTCGTGGGAGCACGGTAGCTAGAACAGGGTAGGAAATAAACATATTTGGTAGAGTTTTTACGATATATTTTAGAATTCGATGTAAAAGTTTCTGAAAGAAACTAATTATAACTTCCAGCTCAACCCTGACGGTGTGGATAACCAGGTTTTTGAGGAGAAAATGAGAGCGTTAATTTGGAACAGTTGATGCACGTGACCGTGAAATGAAGTTATTTTGCTTTCCAGTTGTGTGGATAACAAGTGCCAAACCTTGAGTTCCCTTAGCTTCTCGTGGCTGTCCCGTCAATCGATACTGGACCCCATGAGGATCAATAGGTCTGAATATTCTATGAACTGAGAGAGAAACGAAATACGTTTTCAACGGCGCTTCGGAACCATGGCTAAACCTTTCATCGCTCTCGAACGTCGTTCATAATCTTCTGGGTGATCTGTTGCTATTGGACGTTTTAATTCAGCGTAGAGCCCTTCACTGGAGCTACTGGTGGAATTTAGCAGGTAGTCCAGGTGGTACGGTAACCTGGCAGGAGGGGATTGGCATTGACTCTTAAAAAAACCCCAAACCCAACCAAATAGAAAGTCTTCTACCTCCCGGTGTGGTTACGCAGAGCGGTTTCACGCGGTGTTGGATCCAAAGTGCATCCAACCTGCGGGGAGTCTGAGCACGCCAAGTTATCACCGCCTCAGCATTTCTTAATAAAACATAGCGGCAAAGCAAGAAACACAAACAATAATATTTATTTTCAAACACATCTGTTCTTCCTCTCCGTGTTCCTCAAAGCTGGCGTTTGATGGACTGTTACGGGAAAGTTGGCCGTTGCCAATAAATCATTTGTCATCCACACAAACGCTGAAAGAAAATCCAAACGTGCCTCTGCATGAGCGGTGAGCTCTTGTGCAAGCGACAGATTCTGCGTAGTTTCACTTGTTCTTTTATTTTCCTTTGTGTGAAGAGGACCTTTCGGTCGAAATTTTTTTAGTCAAAATTTTTGCTGAGAGCTAAAACATGATTGAGCTCTTAATTATGATTTTTTTCCCCTTCATTTTGCTATTTAATGGCCCTCGCTGTTTTTACCCATTACTGTTAACTGAGTTTGAAATTCTGCTTTTCCTCCTTCGTTTCCAGAGACGGATCGTTTTGCCCGACTCGTAAGGTGGCTATGATTTATTTTTAACAGCCTATAATTTTGTGGGCACCAATTGGATTGCCGCTGTGTTTCTCTAACTTTGCTCTTGCTGGCTGTTCTGTCACAATTGTGCGATGGAAAAGAGACATAAAATACAAATATTCCCCTCTGTTCGTTTTTCTTAAATCAGTGGAGGGTTGGACAGAGGGCATGGGGCAGATCTGCCGTGGATGTTTGATGTCCAGTGAGGCTGGACAGTGTTGTCAAAGTAGAAACCATGGTCTCCATCGCTTTTGTCTCTGCCTTTTTTTTTTTGTTTGTTTGTTTTTTTTGTAGAATCTGCTTCATCACCATGGTTTTGAAGTCTTTCGTGTTTCGCTGGGCTTTCCAAACCCTTTCACTTTTGCGTAGATACTCTGTTTTCCCTCCCCGTTCCTTCTGATCTTCTTTGGGAAGTCTTCGTGCTCGCGCGTGACGCAAGAGAAGGGATTAGGGCTTTGTAGGGAGCAACACATCGCAACTGTGTCCAGATTGTCTGATACCACCAAAGCGCTGCCGTTAATTTTAGTGCAAGCACACTCCTCCTTAAACATCTCCTTTCTTCCACTAAGGAGCATCGAAATAGTTGGTTTATTGCAAAACAAGAATTTCAAATTGCTTCTCGGAGGTGAAGCTACGGAGCAGGATCTCACACTGGTTTTACATAATGGAATTACGCTGGTTTACACCGCTGTGATTGAAATCGGGATCAAACGTTGTTTTGAGTTCAGAGGGCGGAACTGAAAATTAGATGCCGGCTCCTACTGCGGCATTTCTTTCAGTTGGTCAAATGCAGAGAGAAGGTTTTAATCCCACCGAGTCCTGAAAATATGCTGAAATACCCAGGTGTTTTTGGGCTACCTCTTCGCTGGAGCACCTGAGCAAATAAGAATTTATCCGATTTTTACCTTTAAAATGTCCCTTACGCATCAAACACCGTGACGCTCCACTACGTAAAACCGATGTAAAGGTTTGTGTAGGACCTCAAGGCTTTACGCGGTGATGGGCTGCTCTCCTTGGAGCTCAGTGTCCATCCAGATGCCACGACGAGCTTGAAATTTGGTGACAGTTGGCTTGGCAGAAGTGAAGCAGAGATGAAGACACGCGCTTCCTTTAAAACCAGGTCCATTCAGCTCTGTAAGGTGAGCGTTTCGTTAACATCCAAGTCTGGAATCCACTAATGAGCTGGTTGGCCTTGTTTGTAGAAGAGCACTGAAGGCTTTGGCTACCGGTTCCTGCTGATGTCCTTCGTTACCGACACACATACGGAAAAGAAATCAGATCGTTTTCTCTTCCGGCGTCTTTGGCAGCCGTTGATGCACGCTGTGTATCCCTTCCGCCGTCAGGAATTGCTGGAGCACCTTTCTGCTCCCTTTGCCGTGGGAATACCGATTTTTCCCAAAGACGACTGGTGCCACTGGGGCTTACGCCACACGGCCATCCATCCCGCTCGCTTTTGCCGTGTGCGGCAGCCGCCGCATCTGGGGGCCGGACTGGTGGCAAAGCCCTACGGTGGTTGTGGTCCCAGCCCTTGCCCAGGAAAGGTTGCAGAGAACCTGGATAAAAAGCTGGATTTACCCTAAAGAAAGCAGATTTCAGAAACGCCCTTTACTCCTGTTTGTTTTTATTACAAAGCTGATTTAGATACATACGTAGCAGAGCTTATACAATTTGTTTTCTAAAAATAACCCCACAACACAAACCTCTTGGACAGCTTTCATGGTTACGCGACAAAGTGTAGGTGGAAAAAAAGTCTGGACTTACACAGGTAATTAGTTAAAGAAGAATAAATGATTATTTTTGGCACGAGGTGTACAACGGACTTGTTATCGCCGGGTACCTTTCTTCAGAGAAAATCACGATGCTGTTTGTGGTGGGTTTTGGGGTAAACGCAGAGATGAACTTTGGAAATGTCTGCGGGTTTTTTCCCAGCCACTCTACGTGTGTTGTATCCGTGCATCCTCCTAACAGCCCCGTTTCCACGGGGCTGCCGCCTCTGCCGGGAGCTGTTTGCTGGTGAAAACACCGGCAGTTTGGGATTATGGATCGGGATGAGAGGGTGGAGAGTTTAGAGAGCGGGATATCCCTTCCCGTCCCTTCCGAAGGCGCTGGGAGGTTTCCCTATGGATCCGGCCGGACCGCCTGCGTTTCTTTGGGATTAAGCATCCTGGAATTAAATTGCACGCAGAAAGGAGGAGAAATAAAAACGCTGACAATAGTGAGAAAGAGGTCTGGCTTTGATCTCTTTGCCCTCTCCCAGTTTGTACTGGTGGAAAGCAGGCATTGCAGTGAGATTGCCATTTTTTTTTTTTTTTTTTTTTTTTTTTAAGCTGTAGCAGATTAGCATGTGGGAAATAACGACACGTAATGACACCTCAAGGCAATGTCTAAGTCACTTCACAGCCTGAAGTGTGATATCCTGGCGAGGTGAGATGGTATTTTGAGACAACTTTCCAAATGTTCAGTATCAGAAAGACACCAATATATATATATATTATTTTTTTTTTTCTATGAGAAGAGGGAATTTTAGCAAGTACAAAGCATTTGATGGGAAATTCCAGCTTGCCGCACAGCAGAATACTCCGTAAAAACAACCGACAGGATAGACCTTGTGAAATGTTTTGTTTTCTTTTCTGGCCGTTAGGCAGCAAAGCTGCTCTTTGCGAAAGATTTCCTTTTCTTCTCCGTTAGGTCGTTAGGAGCCTCGCAGGAGCAAACGCCCATCGCTTTTCCTGGTTCCAACAACGTTCCCGTGCGCGGATGGCCGGGAGGCGAGGCGAGTAGCTGTCTGCAGCCTGCAAGTTCAGTTATGCAGGTTTAATTAGCCTTTAATTAGGGTTTTTTTTTCCCTGTTAAATGAGAGTTAACGCCATCGATATTTCAAAAAATACAAGGGGACCTGTAACGAGCCATCAGACTCTTCTCTCCTGCGAGCAGCTCTCGCCAGCGGTGCTGCTGCTTCCCAGCCGCCGCTGGGGCGGGTTCAGAGGGACAAATCCAACTTGCTGATTTACGGACACCGTGCCCTGCAAGACATGAGGTGCTTGGAAGGCCCAGCTCCTTAGCGCGTGTGATGAATTGTGCTTGTCAAATCTTCATTTCGGCGTATAAAGCTGCGTTGTTTGAACCCGACGGGTTCCAGGTGCGGCTTTAAGTTCTGTGAAGCTCAGCAGCAACGACAAGTTTCTGTTTGCTCCTCCACCTCTCGTTGACCCAAGACCAAGTGCGGTCTTTGGTGTGCTTGGCACGTGCTGCAGGATCAAGGTGTCCTGGAGGAAATCCAAGGCTGGATAGCACAGCTTCTCCGAGCATGAGAACATAAAAGGTAATAATTTTCTGTTGTTTGTGCAGTATCGATCACTTGATCTCTTCGCTCCCTCGCTAAGATACCTTGTCACTGAGCGCAGGGTGCGTCAAAGCCTGGGATTGACACTTGTGAACCAAAACTGATGGGTTTTGGGCAAGGTTTCCCCCAGTGGGATTTTTTTTTATTTCCTTTTTTCAAAGAGCAAATGAATACTCCCATTTTAGATTTCATTTTGGATCATGACTAAGATAAAATAATAGAAAGCTTTCTGATGACACCTGAAGTGTTTTCTTCCTCTGGCTGGCTAAGAGTTGAGCATTACAATAAAACAGTGGCTGAAAACAAGTGAAAACTCCCGGATGCACTAGGAAACAACACGATACGTGGTCTTTGATTCACCTTCTCCAGCAAGGTGACCTCTTGCAAGTCATAGGCCTTCGTGTTTGCAATCGCTTCCAACGGCGATGCGGAAATTTTGGAAGAAACCTGGCAAATTACAAGTATTTTAAAGAAAATGTATGTATTACAGTAGTATTGCTCTTACAGGATTCATTCGGATGGAATCTGGAGCATTTAAATTTACTGAGCTGCCCAGGGTTATTCCCATGGTTTCCACGAACCAGTCCCCAGTTTGTTTTTTCATTGAATCAAAACCCACCGATAGATGTTCTCACAAAAGGTTGAAGGAGTAGGAAGCAGGAAAGAAACATCATTTTGATGGCCTGAACACGAGACCTTCTGAACAGGGAGTGGAGTTTTGTGCGATGTGAACCATTGTGTCTAGGCCGTGGTGTTTTGGGTACGGGGAACGGGAGGGCTTGTCCTACACAAGGTGGACAAGAAAGGAGGGAGGAGAGAACTGCCCATGGTGTGAGCACCCAAATGCAAAACAAGGCTGAAGGTTCCTTCTGAGGATAGCACTCCAGGGGTAATGTCTGGTAGTTTATGGGAATGATTTACCCTGAAAAAAACCATAAAATCCATAATATATGTCCATATACAAGGATAATTGCCTGGCACCACCTCCAAAAAGAAAGGGTGGTTGATGGCTTCTTCAGGAGCCCCTGGAAAAAGCGCTGAGCAAAATCCTCATGGAGCGTTGTAGAAATTATTGCGTAAAATTCAAGGAAGAAGAAAAGTGTTTGTTCAAAGTACTGGGTGCTCTCTGTAAAGCTGGTGAAGGCTGTGTATGTCCGTGAGGAGGGCAGGTGAAGCGCGCTGTCCAGTGATCTCATGGGGTGAATTAAAGGGAAGGTGCTAGAGGGGGTCTGAAAACGAGCGAGGTGGCTCGTTAAAGTAATCGCACGAAGAGCTGTTTTTTCAACACGTTTGATGATAGTGTTTTTCCTTTCACTTAACTTCTGAAAGCTTTTCCATGGAGGTTATCTACAGCAGAACGACAATTCCTGTTGTGGTTTACTGTTTATTCCACCCTTAAATTAGTAGTAGCCTGCTGACACGAGTTAATTACATTTTAAACCATTATTAACATGCATGAGAGAGAAACATCTCTTCTGCGTTGGCGTTGCCTTACATTGGTGCTGCTGGACTGCTGGTTGGCAGAGCTGGGCTCCTCCGTGAAGTCCAGACGCGGCTTTGGTAGGCTTTGTGGTAGACGTGTGGTTGTAATGGTGTGGTTTCCTTTTTTCTCAGATGTGTAACGTGAGCATAGAGCGGGTGTTTTGCTCTGCTTTTAGCAGTCGAGCAATTTTTGCCACGACCTACTGAGACACTGGTTTTTGTTCACATTCCAACTACTACGTTTCCTTTGAAAAACAGTTTGCTACCAGCGTGGGATAAATAAGATGAGCAAGAACCCGCCAGGTTTCAGTATCTTCTCCCATTTTCCACTCAGAGGTGACTGATACACTTTTCTTTGCTTATTTTCCCCTTTCCTCCACCATCCCTCGGTAAATTACTGCAATCCAATTTGGGGCGTTACGGAATCACAGCGTTTTGAGGAGCTGGGTACACCGGATGTTGGGAGGGTGTGCTTTGGGTTGCACCGCAAAGCTTCTAAATATCGGGGGGGAAACCGATCGCTGAGCTTCAGGGAATGTTCTTGTTTGCTTTAACAGAGGAAAATTTCAGTAAAACGGCACAAGGCAGGCACAGTTCTTGGGTAAAGAGCCTGTTTGGAGTTCCTCCTCACCTGTTTTGAATTTGTTATGGAACAGGATTCCTCGGTCCTCAAACTTGTCGGCTCTCCAGAGGATAGCGGCTCTGACACGTCTCATGAATTTCATTGCTGATGCCTCTGTTCTTCACCTCTGGGTTTTAATATCTGCCATCTGTCACCGTGTTTTGCTCTGATTTCTCTTAAAAAAGAAAAAGGCAATAACCCAAAAGATCACTGGCTTTTATTGTTATTAATCACCTCTATTAAGTCAAAAGCAATCGTGAGGATGCCCCGCAAGCAGCCCAGCGCCTTGCAGCAAGGCAGCAGTCAGGTGGGAGCGCAAAAAGAGGACTTGTTTGCTCTGTGAGTTGAGTTTTGGCATAAAATTCCACGTTAGGGCTACAGATTTTATTATTTTTGGCCAGACGTACCGTGTCGGGGGGAGGACAGTGCCAATGGGGGCAATGTATGGAGTCAACCCAACGCTCAACAGCAACGGGCGACGCAGCGTCTGTAATCTCCCGCTGTCTTTGTGCGTGCAATGGCCTTTTAATCGTCTGGCGTATTAAATAGAGGAGAGGATTTTTTTTTTTTCTCTCTGTTGCAAACTCCGGCCAACGTAGCCGATGTCATTCCGTGCTCCAGCCGTTTCCCAGGCAACCGGCACACGGCTACGGCAATAAACAGCAAAATACCTGCGCCCTGTCCCTCCTTGAAATGCTAAAGATATTATAGAGTAAGACACGACCGTATGTGAGAACTGCTGTAGCATAAATAGTTTATTAAGCAGATGGGCTCCTCTGACTCATCTGACGGGGAGAAGCTGCGACGCCCGTGCAGCCGGTGTGCCTTCGCCGTTCGTTCCAGGGGCGGGATGTCCACCGTGTGAGTGAGCACGCCGATCGCCGTCGCCGTATTTGTGCATCGCGGAGTCGTTTCTGTTAGATAAGGAGAGAGAGTTTGTGAATTCGTATATATTTAAGGTAAAGTAAAAATAGCCTTAAAGACCGTAGAAGTTGGAGGTACGACAGATGGTGGTTGCTTTTTCAGGTCTTGCTTCATGACTCTTGCGAAATGGCTAATGCTACCCCTTGCCAGCAGCTTATGGCGAGGGCATTTTCGTGTAGGAGTGTTGTTGCCATGCCCATGTCTTGGAAGGGGACGTTTCTCCTCTGGCACTCATGGCTGGCTCCGTGAGTTTGGGATGTCAAGTGTGGGCCCAGCAGTGGCGTCTCTAGCTTGGTCCTTCAGGATCTTATGCTCTTACCTTTTTGGGTGAGAAAGAACCAACTCTTGTTTTCATGCTCGCTTTTGGATTTTTTTTTTTTTTTTTTTGCCATAGCAGTGGCTGTTGGAAATAACTCCCTTGTTTGGAAGGTGACACTTCTTCCATGAGCAAATTAAGCCTCATCTCACGGGCTCTTTGTCTTCGTCACAGGGCAAGGTCCTGCCTTGACGACTTGCCCAGCAAGGCTGATGAATCATTTCAGCTCGCGCTGCATCTGAGGGATGTTCGTGCGTGCCTGCTGGAGCCCTCCGCTCCTGCCGTGGGGAATGTCATAGCCATTTATCCACGGCCACCGACGGCCGGGAACCTCTGTGCCCCTGCTCCTGCGTGGTTTCCGCCGATGAGGTGACAAGGAAGGAGGACGGCGTGGCGGTAGCAGGAAACGTACCGCAGGTCAGATGGATGACGGCGTGGGGAATTTGTGTGTGCCAGCTCTGCCAGCGCAGCGGAGACGAAAACCGGTGTTTTTTCCCTCATGCTGCGACCTGGGAGAAGACACTGCGGCAGAAGAGTTGGGAGGGATGGACACCCGGTAGAGTCCAGCTTCTTGGGACTGCTGGGGGTTCTCGCTGCCAGCTTTTCCGCTTCCCTGGAGAAAAGACTTGCTCAGATCCACCTGGGAGGAGACATAGTCTCTAAGAGGTCCCAGAGGAGATGGATCGTGAGAGGGCTTGTACCGAGGGAGGTTTTTATCTGTATTTTCTCATCGAGAGATCCAACCACATCTGCTGAGGATAATGCTTACCCAAAGCGGTAATGAAGGCAATCAGTGGGACTTTGACTTTGCCACTGCTGCTTTCTGTGTGTCTGAGCTTTCTGCGTGGCAGCGGGGGGTGGATTGCCTTTGAACAGACGATCAATCAACTTAAGCAGCCTCCTTGACAGTACCTTCATTGTTTCTTTGTCAGTCAAATCACACTCTGTTATTAAAAGAGGAGTAGCAAGTGGTTTTGGAAAACCTTTACTCATAGCTCATCTTTCCAAGAATTTCTTGTGTGTTTTCTGCTTTAAGCAGCAAATAATAACGCTTTTCCTGGTTTGTTGGTTGATGGTGGTCTGATACCTGTATTAGCATCTCTGATTACTTTTTGGCCTGCTCTCCTAGGTTATGAATGTGTATTCTCTTTCTGTTAGTTTTCCTTGAGCTTCCTATCAGCCCACTTACGAGGGTTGTAAAGTTCTATCCGTATCTATGTGCTCCTCAGTTTGTCAGCGTGGTTGGAAGGTGGAGGACAGAGATTCCTGGCTATGAGGTGCTGTCTGGCCATGGAGAGGGCAGGGATAAGGGCAGTAGAAGGGCTGTGGACATCAGAGCTGGTTTCCTTCAGACTGTGTCCCGTCGAGAGCAACAAAACTCATTTTATTTTCAGAGAAGGATGCAGACCGGAAGGCAAGAATCAATTTTGACTTAGTTTTTTGGTCTTTCTAGAGAAGAATATGGAGTAGCGTCTACCTGTTTGCTGTAAATATCCATGTAAAACTTTGAGGCTGTCACTGTCCCCGAGTGTGAAAGTCTGCGTTAGGTCAGATCTGTGGTCTCGCGTTCCTTGTCCCCAGCAGGGAAGGTGCCGTCTCAGAGCGATGACATTCTGCGGTTGAGCCCCTTGCTCTTCAAGGGTGCCCACCCCTCTGGTTTCCCCAAATGCAGGAGGACGCTGCGGGCCGTGGGAGGGGGCTGTTTTTGCATCCTCCCTGGCAGACTCTATGGCTTTGGGAAGCTGAAGTCGGTGTCCCGCCAAACCCTCTGCCTGCCTCGGAGTGTGAGGTCTTCGCTTGCTTACGTCCTCGAAAAGTTTGGCTCGGCGTAATGGCAGCGATTGGCATGTTTGTTTTCTTGAAGCTGAAGGCTGGCTATTGTGTTCTAAGAATGCTTTTTAGAAACGCAGAGGACCCTGGTGACAGCTGAGGCGCGTGAACATCAGTTTCTCGGTAAATTATTTCTGCTCCCTGGGTCTCCGCGGTGGCCGTTTGGCAGGCAATTAACCTTACAATGGAATATGCGAGATAACGGGCAGAATGGGGGAGAACTGTAAATTGTGAAGGTTTTTAAATTGCTTTTCAAATCAATGTTGCCTGGCCTTCCCAGTTACCCTCTTCTGGTGCTGTACACCGCCAGTGAAGGGAACGCTTGAGAGCCTCCACCCCCCTAAAAGACTTTGAGGTAGGTCTCTCCTCGTTTGAAGCCCCACAGGTTCAGGCAAAGCAGATCCTGCGCCTATCAAAGCGTGGAACGTGCTGTCACGACGCGGCTGAGGAGACCTTCCTGCTGCAAGCAGCGCCGGGGATTTGGGATTTCACCCAGTTGAAGAGTGCGAAATGGTCGGTTTGAACCCGTGGGTGACTTCTCACGTCCTTACCTACTGTTACGACGTGCTGCAGAGCTCTTGTGGAGCAATTAGCTCCATTATTATTTGTAGGCATGAGTCATTCATGCAAAACACCTCTAGGAAGGAACATGGGCTGGAACGTGATCCGTTGCTGTGCCGGGGATGGTGGGACAGGAGTTGGGTAGCAGCAGCTAGGTCTGATCTCTTCGTTTTTGTCCAGGCGCTCCAAGTTTTGAGCTTTCTCTTCGCTCTACAGCATCCCTGTGAAGGTATGGGACCGGTACAGAAGGATCTGTGTGCACCGTGTGCCTGTAGCCTCTTCAGTTTGGTTTTTAAGTGGAGGAGCTGACAAAGGTGGGCAGGTCTGGGACTGGAGAACCTCTAATCTTGTTCTTGCGTCCAGTCAGAAATTGGAGAGGCAACTTAACTGGAGGGATTGGGGTTTGAATCTGAATGCTTCCATTCTGAGCCTTGCAAAAATCAAAGGTTTGAAATGAGAGAGTCGGGTTCAAGCCCCATTTTCAGTTCAAAGCAATGAGTGGGAGTTGTGCATCCTATAAAATCCCGTGGACGTAGGATGCATACGGCTAATGAGGAGTGCTTTGGAAAGTTACTCTGTATGTCCTAAGGGAATTTTGCCTCTTTGTTGGTAACCTTTTTTTTGGCCAAAGTGAAGTCCATTTAGTACAGCACCTGTAGTATATATGACATTAAATTAAAAATATAGAATCAGAGAATGGTTTGGGGTGGAAGGGACCTTAAAGATCATCTCGTTCCAACCCCCCTGCCAGGAGCAGGGACATCTCCAACCAGATCAGGTTGCTCAGAGCCCCGGCCAACCTGGCCTGGAATGTTTCCAGGGATGGGGCATCCACCACCTCTCTGGGCAACCTGGGACAGTGCTCCACCACACTCCCAGTAACACCCATTAGACACTTAAATAGATATTAAAGATACAAATGGCTTATTGATGCGGTAACTTGAGAGCCCTTGTCAAAATGGCGAGAGGCTTTAATAGTCTTGGGTGAAGCTTGGAATATGGAAGAGAAGATGGACAAGAAACTGCGTTGGGTCTAGCTGCGCAGTACATATGTTGTGCTGGAGTGCAGTGGGTTAACTTTCACTGGGGGTCCCTGCAGGACAGCGTTTCACTCTTCAGCTCTTGATCTAAATGTCCCATTTTCCCTAAGAGGTGTTAGAGGGATGATGGATAAGTTGTGACGGCAATAGTAGAGCTGTGCACGGAAATGAAAAGTTTTCCCCAGCTGCCTCGGAGGTTTGAAAGTGGTTGGCACCACGTCAATGAATTGAAGCCCAGGACATGCGCGAAGCTGTGTTATCTACTGTTAGACTTGAGTTTGGATGAGATTTTGCTGAAGCTGGTGGTGGTAGCACCAAACGGCACTGGGGTGTGCTGGGGGTTGTCTGCAGTGGAACCTGGAACAGCAGAGTCCAAAAAAGATTTGGTGGGAGTCATGGCTGAGGGGTTTCTCTG
>WHYT01014710.1:29465-44211 GCA_009806455.1 Tetrax tetrax
CCCAAAAAAGTGCTTTTTGGCTTATTGTCTCTACCGTTGCATCTCCACGAGCAGGGCATTGTTTACACTGGTTTTAAGCACAGCGTAGCAGATTGTTACTTAAAAGTCTTCAAAGATGAATATTGTAAACCTAAAGAGCCATCAAAGCATCATCGTGGCCCTGGAATGGTATGTCGTAAAGCACAAAGCGATCGTAGGAGCTCGTTAGCGTGGAATTCCTAAAAAAGCCTGGTTTGAAGGTGTCTTCAGAGCCTTGGTGGTCTGCAGAAACGCCCAAACGAGGGATTGTACAAGGAAAGACGGAGCAGTGCGAGATCAGAGGGTGTGTCTGCGAAAACCCAGCGGTGTACGTAATGCATGTAACTTCTGAGTGCAGAGGAGCTCATGCCATCTCTAGCAGGGAGCCACTGCCGTTTGCAGGCAACGTTTTGGAGGTCTTTATTTGGAGACGTCGTCATCTACGTTTATTCATCTGTTTAGATGGCTTTGATCTTACTTAGAAAATTGCTTCCTTATCAGAAGGGTGGTGGATGCCCCATCCCTGGAAACATTCCAGGCCAGGTTGGCCGGGGCTCTGAGCAACCTGATCTGGTTGGAGATGTCCCTGCTCCTGGCAGGGGGGTTGTATATTGCTCCAAGTTGGCTTTGTCACTTGTTTTTACATGAAAAAAAAGAAAGACTGCTTAAAAATAGAATTGTAACAGTGCAACCACCGTGCAAAAAAAGATGAGAAAGGCATTAAAAAGGGTGTTCTTACACATTTGTGACTCTTGAGCATCTGCGTTGGCTTCTGCCTCTTCGTTTAAGCTGGGCTCTCCCTCTTTTACCCCACTGAGTCTGGAGGAGGAGAGCGGCACCGACCAGAAGTGAACCCGTCCTTCTGGGTTCCTCCGGTCGGCGCTCCCCTGCTCTCCTTACTCCGTGGAGAAGGCCCCTGTCCTGTGTGACCTGCTGGCTTCATAACTGCTCTCACTTTCGGAGTTTTGTCTGAATAGCGAGCGAATTCCCGCGGCTGAAACGGAGAGCGAGCTGTTGGATTTCACCCACGCCGCCTCCGTTCCCCGCACGGAGCTGTGATTTTCCAGACGCCCTCCGCCAGGCTCCGGCTGCCCTTGGCGCTGCGCGAATGCCTCGCAAGGTACCAGCACGGATGAGTTTCTGGACAGTCGATCTCGCCGGTGTTTGACCCGGAGCTAGGCTATCTGGAGCGGCCGCTTTCAGCTTGCAGACACCGAAGTGTTTTCCATGGGAGGTGCGGACCTTTTGTTCTGACCTTCACCGGCCCAGAGCAGGCTTGGCTTTTCTTGGTCACCTTCTGGTGAGCCGTTCCCCGAGGAGCTGTGGAGCTGCAGCACTGCCTTCATTTCTGTCCTGCTCCGCCGTCAGCGTAGACTTTTATCTGTCCCCTTATTTATGGCGCCTGCCTCATACACTGAGCTGCCTCTCTTTACAAGTCTCATCAATCTCCGGAAGTACAACCATCCATTTTATCTCAGAGGACATATTCTCTCTTGAAAATTTATTTGTTTTACTTTTTCTTCTTTTTTTTTTTTTTTTTTCCCCCCTTGGAAGAGATATGGCACATCAGTATGTTTACGACCCACCTTCGTTTCGCACCCGCTTCCGCAGGGGTCCGGCACCGCAGCCGTTAATTCCGCGTGGTCGTATTGAGACCGTTGGAAATGGGTGTACGAGACGGTACGGGAACAACTCACGGTGGAGAGAACCTAGCAGTGCTTAGCAGAAAAAACCAGTTTCAACAAGAAAAGCTTTGAGCACCCGTGATCCGGTCATCATCCCTGCCGGCTGGAGCGGCGGCTCTGTCCCCCTGACTTCCCAGCCCTGCAAAACTGCAAATTAGGAGTGGGAAAGGCCAACATCCAACAAATTTCTCAGACTTCTTGTGTGGTAAATTTATCCTTCCTCATATTGTCCTTTCTCATGTCATCCTTTCTCACATTGTCCGTTTAGCGCCCGGCACGGCAGCGCGTGGCAGGCTCACAGGAGCGCTCGTCTTCAGCAGCAGGAGCTGAGCCCCGCCGGCTCCCGTGTGGTGGGACCATCAAAAGAATAAGGATGGACAATTTAAAATACCTCCTCTTAGAAGGGAAACTGTTGGTTCTGCTCAAGAGAGGGAGAAAAAAAAGGCTTCTCAGGCCCTCAGGTTGGCATCTGCCAATGCCCTGTGCTGGCAGTGGAATATGCTCGGATCAATGGAATTAACGATTTTTATCCAATAACCTCAGTTTAACAATAAATTTCTTGACTGCACAGAAGAGCGGCAAACAGCCTTATAAAAAGAAAAGCTGCCTAGGTCTTCTTGACAGATTCTTTTTTCTTTTCCTTTTTTTTTGTGGGGCTGCCCCACAATGGGTCCAGGTGGAGAAGACGATAAGCATTTGCCGGGATCCGAGGTGTCCTCTGACATTCGGGTTCCTGGTGTGTCTTTCTGAATTGGGGACTTCCCTTCAGCGTGTGCCTGCCTTGCCAGTACCGTCTGCCCTTGGGAGGTAACCTCACAACCTTTTGTTGTGCTATTTTTTTAAAAGGATGAGTGAGAACCTCCCCGTGAAACCAGAGCAGTGAGGAGACTGGTCCTGATGGTGTGACTGAGAGAGCAGAAGGATTTGGAGAGTTGGATCAGTTCTCCCTCGCGCCGCGTTTCATCGTGAACAAGCTTTATTTCGCTTCCTGTGGCTTTCCAAGAAGACTGGAAGGTCTGTGCCATCATGGTGCAGGCAGTGAGGTGCCTGGGAGGGTTTTTGAGTTCTGGTTTTCTAAGGGGATTAGAAGGAACGGAGAGCAGTTCAGTGGACCACCACATTGCTCCAATATCTCATTTTTTCTTGTTTTCTGGAGAACATGCCTATCAGTAATATACCAAGCAGGGTGCCAGAGTTTTCTTCGCATCTACTCTTCTTTTTCCTTGTGATGTTGGTGGAGGAGTTGGCTTGTGAAGGACCTTGGAAGTGGGGCTCCCGTTGCTGCTGCGGTGGGAGTCGTCGGTGTTCACGTAGGAATAAAGCCAAGGACTCAACGAAAAGGCTCAGATTGAAAGCAGCCCCAAACCAGCTATCGTTCCGTTCTGTTCCTCACCAACGCCCATCACAGTTTTAATTGGGAGGAGCCAAGGTAGGGACAACCTGCCGAGGCAAGGAACGTGGTGAAACAAGCCGGTGTGAGAGCGTGTACGTGCCGGTCCCTGCTGCAGTAGGTGAGGTGCCACTGCAGGCAGCGAAATAACTAACCAGCTCGTCGTGTGGGCTCTTCCTTAACGTGTGTTTGTCTGTTGTAGCATATGCTCTGAACACAAAATATTTACCGAACTGGCAGTTTCTCCAAATTGGCCTTGGGAAAATTCTCCAAATGAGCAAACAGCAAAAATGAAAAATATCTTTTCGCTTTCGCGTTGACTAAAATACATCGGATTGGCGAGCAGAAGTAGTATTTGCCATGGAGAAACATCCCAATCTGTAAAGTTCATTGCTTTCTGCCAGCGCAAGCGCTCGTTTTGTAAAGCATGCAGTTTTATTTTAGTGATGACACAAACTTCTCGGGAGGAAAATCTCTCTCAACTTTCAGAAATACTTTAAATTGATCTCAGCAAGTGCTGGAGACCTGTTGCCTTATTGCGCCCGATGCTGGTGTACACCCAGAGTCATTCAGCGTCTGCGTACCCAGGGCAGCACGAGCTCGGGCTCTTGCCCAGCCCGTCCCCTTAATTTTCGTTCCTCGTTGTGGCTTGGTGTGCTGCTCTGGAAGCGCTGGAGGGGAGGGATCCATCCAGAGGGACCTGGACAGGCTGGAGAGGTGGGCCCAGGCCAACCTCATGGAGTTCAACCAGGCCAAGGGCAAGGTCCTGCATCTGGGTCGTGGCAATCCCAGGCACAAATCCAGGCTGGGCGGAGAATGGACTGAGAGCAGCCCTGAGGAGAAGGACTTGGGAGTGATGGTGGACGAGAGGCTCAACATGAGCCGGCAATGCGCCCTTGCGGCCCAGAAGGTCAACGGCGTCCTGGGCTGCATCAAGAGGAGCGTGGCCAGCAGGTCGAGGGAGGGGATTCTGCCCCTCTGCTCTGACCTGGTGAGACCCCACCTGGAGTACTGCGTCCAGTTCTGGAGTCCCCAACAGCAGAAGGCCGTGGAGCTGTTGGAGAGGGTCCAGAGGAGGCCACGCAGATGCTGAGAGGGCTGGAGCAGCTCTGCTGTGAGTGCCAAACTGACCTCCTCCCAAGTTAACGACTGTGTGAACAGTGCTTCATTTTGCATCTGAGTGTTGTGCCATGCAGCTTGGGCTGTGATTTTTAGGGATCTGCGCTGGCAAAGTAGAAAAGACGCTCCATTAATTGTGGTTGCTTAATCTGCTATTTAGATGTTGAGTGATGGCATGATTTGCCTTTGATTTTGGGATTTTTTTTTTTTTTTTTCTTGCTGACAGCAAGAGCAATCCCACAGAACTAGTGCTCGGTCAGAGCGTAGCTGCCTCCTCGTTACAGATCAGAACTACAGGGCGTGAGCACGAACTGTCGTCAGGTGAAACGGGCGGAGGGTCACGCTCTTTGGGAATGGTTCTGCCGTGGCAACTGCTTGTCTCGCGTGGCTCCGTGCGTTTGCGCAGAGGCACAGCCTCTGCCGCTCCGACTCCTGCAGAGAAAACAATGCTATAAAGCGTTCGTGGTGGCTGGTTTTCCTCTGTGCTCTGCGTCTGTCGCGGGTATTTTGGAAAATCCCCTTCTCATCCCGATGCGTCACCTCTCTCATTTCTGCTTGGTACGTTCACAGCGGCTTCAGGTCTGCTGTGGGCACGCCGTTTCCGTCTTTGCGTGTCAGTAGCAAGAACTTTGTTCTTTCTGAAGCTGCAGAAACGGTGTGCAGCTGTACCTCTTTGTAGACCAGCAGTTGGAAAACCTTAAACATTTGCCACCGGCAGCTACAGATTGTAGAATCCCAGAAGGGTTTGGGTGGGAAGGGACCTTCAAAGCCCACCCAGCCCAACCCCCTGCCAGGAGCAGGGACATCTCCAACCGGATCAGGTTGCTCAGAGCCCCGGCCAACCTGGCCTGGAATGTTTCCAGGGATGGGGCATCCACCGCCTCTCTGGGCAACGCATCCGTAGCACCGCGTTGGTGATAAGCGTTGTCCTGGCCAGGGTTCAAAGATGCGGGAGAAGGGTCTGCATCTTCCCAGCACCTTAATGCTACAGCGAGCGTGGCTGCTGTGTCACTGAATTGTGGTTCCTGGTTCTGCCGGTGTCTGCCACGGTGGTGGAGCAGCTCTTCTCCCAACAGCTGAGCCTCTCCTGCCTCATCGGATGCCGGGTCTCCGCAGATTCGTTATAAATGCTCTCAGAGAGGAGAGAGACAGCTTTTAACCAAAAAACCCCAAACTAGGCGTTGAACCTAGGCTTTCTCCTAGGCTTTTGAGCAAGGAAACCCCTTGTGCTCCTGGACGGTGGAACAGCACTGGCTGGTTTGTGGTTGCTCCTGTTAAACCGTGGTTGGTTGGTGTGCTCGTATCTTCTGAGTTCAGGTGAATATAGGCCCGAGTTTCGCTTTCTCAATTGCCTGTGAAAAGTAAATATTAAGTCCTTGTGCGCAATTAAATTTGCATAGCAAACTGTTGAAAGAGCGCTGTGGGGGCTGTGAAATCAAACAATTATTAGCGGCTCTTTGTTCTGCATATCCTCACTTTCAGCGTGGATCTCCTCTACCATGTGCTGCCTCTGGCCAGCGCCGTGTTCCGGGATCGCTGTGTTGGAGTTTGAGCCGGAAGATCCAGGTTTCAGGCGGGGTTATAGGTTAGGGCGCAAGCAGGATTCAGGTCTCGTGGCTTCCTGGCAGGACCGTTCCTCACCGCGCTGCCAGCCAAGGTGGGGCATCCTCACCGCGCCGCCAGCCAAGGTGGGGCATCCTCACCGACGCCGCCAGCCAAGGTGGGTCTACCCACTCCTCTTTCCCAGTCTCCCTGCTGATCTCTGCCTGACTGGTCCCAGTCCTCTGCGGCTCGCTGCCTACATCTGCAGCTTTCCACCCTTTCTGGTGGCAGGAAGGAGAATAGCGCTGAGCTCCTGCCCTTCCTGGGCAGATCCGTCCCCCTCCTTTCCTTGTGGGTCTGACTCACCTGAACATGGGACTGGCTTTCCAGTGGTTCCCCAGCTTCTGTGAACTGAACTGTTCCGGTCCTTCCTAGGCCTTTCTTCTAGGAGTTGTGCCCAAGAGCTACCATGTCCCCAAAGCTGGGATAATACATATTTACGGGTTTTATGTCCAATCTGCGGGTCATATCTCTTAGGTGAACTGTAGAAACATCTAATTACAGAGAAGTGAACCAGAAAATCCCTTCTGAGCCTCAGCAGAAAAAGTAGGCTTGTTCTCCAAGACAACTATTCCAGTAAGAAATGGTAAAAACAATCAACCGTAGCTGAAAATTGTGCAGGACGTTGTTCAGGGGCTCTGCATAGCTACCTTCAGAGAGGATCTACGGGACAAATGGTTTGTAAATAGGATGCAAATAGGGCTCCTAGGTTCATTTGCTACCCTATCAGCTCCTTTAGGGCAATCCTCTAGAAATTATTCTTCATTAATTACTCAAAATTCATTCCTAAATGTAAGGAAATCATCCGTCACAGATGAGGAGGGCAGTGGTGATGGAGGTCTGGACTCTGTAACCCATGTGTGTCCGTGGAGGTACAGCTCGACCCCAGTACAAGGTAGAAAATTTTGAGCGGTGTGTGGTTGAATTGATCTCCTTGAAATGCGTCGCTGTTAAAAAATACTGGCTGAGCAGCTCTGGGCAACCTGGGCCAGTGCTCCACCACCCTCAGCGTAAAAAAATTTCTTCTTTATATCTAATCTAAATCTACCTCTGGAAAATGTAAAAATAAAAAATAACATTATTTAATTTAGGTAAGCATATAATAAATACTTAAAGGCTTTCCCGTTCGCGAACGTGCTTTTAACCCTACAAAGGAAGCCCTGAAATTTGGTATCCCAGCTCTTTTCCAGTTTCCCCTGTCTGGTGCTTGGGTCACAGCAAACCCTTCCAGTGCAGAACAGGGAACAGAGCGAACGACGGAGCCTGAGGGGGAGAAGGATCCTTCAGCTCGCGGCGAAGTTTCTCCCGTCGCTTCTGCCTCCGGAGAGAGGGGAGGACAGAGACAGGAGGACGCGTTTCTTTGTGACCTGAAGGTAGCCAAATAAAAAGATACAAAGGAATATCTCTGCTTTTTTTTTTGTTTTGTTTTTTTTCCCCTGCTCTGACCTGCGGGGATCCATTTATCATCTTATTTGTGTTAATTGGACGCCTGAGCAGCTGTTTGCGTCTCACTTTCTGGAATCAATGCACCCAGCGCAGTTTGCCAGCAGCCAGGCTTCACTGGGCACCAGTCGGGCTCCGAGCATGAGCGCGCTGCCGTTTGTCCTGCCAGTGGGAGCCAGGGATTAATGAATTAATTGATGGCAATGGGAACGGGCTGCTTTCGTTGCGTTTACAGCTGCGGGGTGGCACGGGCGAGAGGCCAGACCGCGTCCCGCCTCGGCTGGCCCGGCCGTCCGTTCGGCAGCAGGAATAAATTAACGAGTTCTCCGTACCCAGCAGCTTACTGGTGGTCATCGTCCAGGTGAAATGCCTTCCGTACCCCTCGGGATTTAAGGAATCCCTTTCTCCTTACTGGTTTGAGGGGGTTATTTACTGGTTTGAGGGGGTTATTTACTGGTTTGAGGGGGTTATTTACTGGTTTGAGGGGGTTATTTACTGGTTTGAGGGCTCCGGCTGCAGGAGTGACCTGCGGAAGCAGCGGTGTCGGCAGGCATGACCAGTAACTGCACTGGTTTGGTCTTGAGCAGTGCCATTCAGAAGTGTCACGCTGGCTGTGAATGTTTACTCTGTTTTCCAGTCTGAGAGAACGTTTCTTCCCGCATCGCCTCCCTGTCTGCAGCCGGTTCCGGGAGTCGCTCCGGTGACAATGCGAGGCTCCTCGCTTTTCCTCTCCTCCCAGGCTGGCACACAGACCAGTTCATAAACCACGGCAAACGCGTCTCTGCCGCTGAAAGAGGCACCGGAAAAGCGCTGGTAGAGCTGTATCCGTATAAATTTTTAGGTGGCGTGGAATAATTGAGCTGGCGTTGCTGTGGGTATGATTGAGGTCTGCGTGCCTCCTCCTGAGACACATGCTAGGTAGACAATTCATACACGTTTCTGTATGTTATTTTGATTTCCTTTTTGAATCCTGCCATCTCAAGGTGGCCAAAGTAATGTTTCCTCTCGTATCAGCCTGCTTTGGTATCATCCACTCACAGAAGTGGAAACTGCAAACGTTAATTTGAGATTTAAAATGTGCTGGAAATGGTGAACCCCACTCTGGTAACTCTTTGAACCCTACTCTGGTAACTCTTTGAACCCTACTCTGGTAACTCTTTGAACCCTACTCTGGTAACTCTTTGAACCCTACTCTGGTAACTCTTTGCTTCTAGTCTGCTTGGGGAATCCTTATTTCCTTATGTTTGCAGAATTTAATTAAAAAAAACAAAAAAGCATCAACACCACTACAGATAAATAAATATCAAAGCAAAAGGCAAGCTGGCAAGCAGGGTGCTGGCAGAAAGGAGAAGGCATCTTCCCTTTCTTGAAATGTGTATCCCGCAGAAGCGTAAGGCTCAGCCTAACTTTTGAAATCCCAAAGAGGCCCTAAAGTCCCTGATGGATGAGTGTTGTCTCCAGAACGTCCGCTCTCCCTCCCCAAAAAGGGCGTCTGGCACGCAAGGCGAGATGCTGCCGCTGTTACGAGGATGGGAGCCGTCTCCCAGGCTTGGTCCCGAGCCGAGTGCCTTCTGATGGTGGCAGGGCTGTGGGATCTGTGTGTTGGGGAGTTCTCCAGTGACCCTCTCATTAATCCTGTGTAAGAACATCTTCCTCTCTTCCTGCTCAGTGCTCTGCCTTGAGAGCGTCTCAGGTTTTTGACATTTTGACATTTTATTTATTTTTTCCATCCTGTGCTGAACTTTGAGGATGTTTTAGCAGTGCGGGCTGGTGGTGTGCCACCTCGCGGCCATCAGTGAGGACGTTTTGGAGTTTGGTGCTGCCGTTCAGTTGCGCTCTGCTTTTCGTACCGTGAGGTGTGCGCTTGCCCGCAGATTTTTGACAGTGGGTTACCTTGTTGGTGTGTGCTCACGGGAGATGTCTGCCTCTCATTTCTCTGTCTCGGTGCCCACGCAGAGGCTGCTCCTGTGGATGGAGTGCCGCTCTCTGTGGCCATGCCGGCTGAAGAGCCACGTTGGTGTAAACCAACGATTTGGTTGAGTCTTCTGGATGCGAGGTGTTGTCCAAAGTTTGCAAGGGACCGTTAAAGCCCACCCAGTCCAACCCCCCTGCCAGGAGCAGGGACATCTCCAACCAGATCAGGTTGCTCAGAGCCCTGGCCAACCTGGCCTGGAATGTTTCCAGGGATGGAGCATCCACCGCCTCTCTGGGCAACCTGGGACAGGGCTCCACCACCCTCAGCATTACAAATTTTTTCCTGATAGCTAATCTGAATGTAATTTCCAAAGGGTGGATCATGTTAGCAGACTCAGTGTTGAATTGTGAGATCAGATGGAGAGGACTTGCCCATCCGGAGCGTAATAAACTGATTTTTAGAGAGCACGGCCTCCTCCCGTGGGTGACTCTGGAGTATCCCCGCCGCGTTTCTCTGTGAGATGGTTTCCTGTACTTGGGTGACAAATACAATGCACTGGAGAAACTCATCACCGTCCTCTGTATTGATGGCTCTGGAGAGTTGCGCGAGGTGCGGCTTCCGATCCTCTCGTGGCCGACAGAACGTTGTGTACGTGTTCTTAAAAACCTTGAGAAGCGTCAGGGCAGTTCTATGTTGTAGGAGGAAGGCAGCTGCTCAGGGAAGTGGGAAAGGGCTTTATTCAGATTGCTCAAAGGAAGAGAAATTAATATAACCTTTGGGAAATAGACGGGAGTTCTTGAGAACGCGACGACTTCCTCTGAATAGCAGTAAATAACCCCCCTGAGAGGAGAAATCGCTTCGTCTCCTCCTTCTCCCGTCTCCCTCCGCACTCACGGAGAGATAAAACAAAGCGAGTGAGATTTGTGGGTGGTTCTGTTTCTTCTGCTGCTTTTCAGAAGCTCTTGTCCCTAACCTTTCCAGCTCTTTTGTGTACGTTCCTCCTCAACTAATGCTCCCTTCTGTAATTTTAATCTTCCTCCGCAGCGTGAACTTTCTCTTGATTTATGCGATGGTGCTCTTGGATGCGTCTGTTGTGTATTAATTAGGGCTGGATTCTTCCACCTCTTCTGAATTTCTCACCCGAAGCCCTCGGAGCTCTTTCCCTGGAAGAGGTCCGGGGAGCAAATAAATGGCCCTTGCAGGGGGGGGCCGTCGACCCCAGGGGGACGATGCTTTTTTCCCCTACAGAAAGGGAAATAAGCGATGGGTGATTTTGCATTTTGGTGAAACGCAGGATGACTCTTTGGGACGTGTTCTTACACTAAGCGGTGCGGTGTTCAGCGTGAGGTGCCCACGGTGGGGCTCCTGCATCTCGAAACGCCCCGTTAGCCTCCGCGGGACGTTGCCCTGGGGTGTGGCCGTGAAAGCACACGTTTGCCATGTGAAAATCTTTTCAAACACGCCACGTTTCCCAGCTGAAGTCAAAACTGATTTTGTTGCCCTGTGCGCTGGTACTTGGTAAGTTTGGCTTTAATGCGCTGTTCATTCCGGTCGGAATACTGAAACTTCCATCTGGCTTGCAGAGGAAAAGTGGCTTCATCGCACCACGTCGCACGAAGCTGCTGACTGCGAGCTGAAAAACTGCTTGTAGGCAGCTCATCAGATCTGTCCACTTTGTTTTCTGAAATTGCATGCCTAGAGAGAGCAATATCAGATTTCTTTTTTTTTTTTTTTTTTTTTTTTTTTCCTCCTCTTCCACAGTCAAGAGACTGGCGACGTAATGCAGCGGCAAAACGGGACTTGCCAGTCTGTATTACCTCCATCAGTTAATGTCAGCCCGCTGATTCTTGCTTCCCTCTCGTGTCTACAGACGGTAATAAATCACTTTTGACCGAGCCGAGTCAACGCGCCCATTTGCAAACGTGAAGGAACATCTCATAGAAGTACGCATTTCAGAGTTTTAGACGTTGCATGAAGCTGGAGCGGTGCAAATTGCAGCTGCGCTCAGCGACCTGAAGCTGTGCCACCTGAAAGTTCTGCCTACACCTGATGTGTGCACAACTAATTAAAACTCAATTTGCTCTTGTTTTCAGAAGAGGCTTCAAAAGTGTTTGACTGAGAAATCGCATCCGTCTATATTACAAGGTGTTTCCAATCTTGTAATTTTCCCATTCATCAACTTTGATTTTTAAACAAGAGCGCACAGCGATCTTCTCTAGCAGTGATCAGCCAGCGAGCCTCCGGAGAATAAATAATTATTCTTACCTTGATGCTTCAGGTGGGTGGTACCCGGTATTGAATAAAACATCTCCCAACGTCCTCACAGCCCTTTTGGGTTGTCTTGTCTTGGCCTGTTTGTAGAAGGTGAGCAGCCTTCATTGGTCTGATCTCCAGGCCCTAGGATATTTATTCCCAGAAATAAGAAGAATTCCCAACATCAGAAGGACAGTCAGAAGTCGTTATTAGGTACACGTCCTCTGCGGGTTTATTTTGAAATCTGGATCCTCCAAGCGCGTGAGAGTGTCCGAGGAGTCGGTGTTGTTTTTTTCCTTCAAATGTGCATCTTGAATTAGTATCGGTAATGATTTAATTGTACAACCCTTTTACCTCCTCTTCTTTCTACAGATAGAGGAAGAAGATGGGATTGTAGGATAGTTACGGTCAGAAGGGACCTCAGGAGGTCTCATTCTTCCTACTCAAGCAAGGTCTGGGGTCAAAGCAGGCTGCCTGGGGCTTTGTCCAGCCTGGTCTTTAACCTCCAGGGATGGAGCCTGCACAAAATCGCATGCTTGGGCCAGAGTCCTTCATGTGACTTGCCACCAGTGGCCATCAAGCAGGTAGAGAGATGCAGAGGCGAAGGCAAATGGCCCAGGTTGGCTCTGGTCTCTGTCCTTGGCCAAGCGGTGTGGGCTGGAAGGACCAGATAAGTCTTCATGCTCAAACTGAGCTAATAAAACCCCGCTGTTGTGGTGCTGCTTGAAAGAGGTAAAGATTCTCCTGGTGACTGCAGGATCTCTGCTTTGAAACTCGGTTCAGATCTTGAGTGGTTTTGGACTGGTTCGTGCTCGGCCTTCTGCTCGCTGTAGGCGAAGGGTGCATACCTCCTCCGTCTGGCACCGGCTTCTACCCTCTGATCTGCGTCTTTATATGGGGCTCAGGGATCTGGACGCTTCCCATCCTTCAGCCACCTCTTCGTTAAGCCAGAAAACACGTCGTTTGGGGACAATCTTTGTTTTCCTAACTCCAAGACCAGAGTTGACCAGGGTGTGTACGTTGTCTGGCTGATGTCAAGGCCCATCAGGCCCAGTGGACTTTGCGGTTGCTCTGTGGGGCGTGTTTTCTCCTCACAAAGTGTCTTCCGAGGATGCGGCCGCTATCGGAGGCTGGAAGAACTTCTGGGATTTTCCTTGAACAATTTTTTTGTTGGGAATTCAGAGCTATAGGTGTTTGGCAGTCGATGGCAGTATACGTTCTACCAAGTATTTGGTGCGTGGCGTTGCACGTGGTCGTCTACATGGGTGTATACGTGTATAACAGAGTGTAAAATATTCCTGGTGTGTAAGTTTTAATCAATTTTAGTCTTTTCTGGTCACTTCCAGTGTCTTATATGTTTATAGCTTCAACCTTTTTTTTTTTTTTTTTGGCTAACATTTTGAAATACTTCCAAAATATTTTGAGAAGCCAGGAAATGAAAGCCAGAGCTCTAAAGAGCAAGGGAGGGAGATTGTAGCTAGAAAATAAATTGAGGTAGGATCATCTAGCAGCTGTTTAGGGCAGGTGAACAAAATACATCCTTTCTCAGTGTATTCAACAGAAACCATCTCAGTGTTTTGGGAGGGATGAAGTTAACTAAGTGTCTTAGAAGGCCTGGGGAAAAAAGATAAATCAGGGTTTCTCAGCATTTGAAATCCGTCAGTAACGGAAGTGTTGTTATGGAAACCTTAAAGATGAGCGTAAAGTTTCTTCTCTTGCTTTTGGGGTTTTTTGAGAACTAAGTCTGTGCAGTTTGGAGACCGTCACAAACCAGAGGTGCTGGTACCAGCGGGAGCAGAGCCGGCCTTGAGGTCAGCACACTCCGTGCGTCTCCTTCACCCGGCTCCCAGCGCAGGGCCGTGTTACGGACCTGCCTTCTCCACTCCTCCCCTCCTTATAAATCATAAAACCGGTTTCTTCCCAGTTTTGAGAGGTGGTGTGTCATTTATCAAAGAGTTTCAGACTGCAGCTGGAGCCTCTTCGCACCTCCCACCCTCGCTGCGGGTTGCCCGAGGGGCTGCTGTGGCCCATTTTCTAAATGTGCACAGCTTGAAGAAACAAGGTTCCGGGTAAAAATATTCAAGCGTGGATTTATCCCAAGGGATCTCCCAACACCCTGCCAGGAAAGCGCCCGTAGCCCAGGGCGAGCTGGCTGGCGGTGCGTTCCTGCGCCGTACGGGTTTGCTGCAAGCCAGGGTGATAAATTATGGGCTGCGTTTGTTTCTGAAGTGCAAGCTGGTTTCCCACAAACCTTCCGTCGCAGCAGTCCTGTGCGTTACATCTGTTTGGGGTGTTTTTTTTTTTTTTTTTTTTTCATGTCTAGGTTTGAGTTGCAGTGGGGTAACGGCGAGGCTGACGTGCCAACCTCCCGCTGGCTGCGGGAAAATGCGCTCTCTTGAATCTCAACCGAGTTCCTCAAAAAATGGGAAACTCAAACCGAGCCGCCCCCCAACACGTAAATCACAATGGAAGGTGCTCCGCTGCGCGCTAGGAGACGGAGACCGCGTGGAGTTAGCACCGACAAACCCAGTCCATCGTTTTACGAGCGTCTTCGGTGAATCAAGTGGACTTGTTAATTTTTTAGGTGGCTCTCCAGTTGAGGAGGAGAAACTAGAATCAGTGCAGCGTAGATGAGAAATCCGTGGCGATCTTTAGCGGTGCTGTCGCAGACAAAAGGTGTCTGGTAAGGAGTTGCGGCCCATGGAGGGCCATAACGCGCACATCTGCCTCTGCTCACTGGCTTCTTGTTTCTTCCTTTTTTTTTTTTTTAATATTTTTTTTAAACACCCGACTAATCTTCAGGAATTTGGAGAAATCTGATTTGACTTTAATTGCGGTTTTTTTTTCATATCCTCTGTCTGCTCAGTAGCTAACTACCTCCTTGAGTCCTCGTTATTGTTTGCCCACTCACACCCTCTTTGAAGAGGTTTCTCTAGCAGCTTTTTTTCCCCGTCTCTCAGATTTTTAACATCATCTTACAACCTCGCTGCAAACAAACTTGTTATCCGGTGCTTGCCGGTGCCGGTTACAAAACCCTACCTGCGCGCTGTGAGCCTGAAACGGACCTTGCATCGGAAGTGATTTAGGGAGTCGCAGGATAATTGAGGTTGGAAGGGACTTCTGGAGGTCACCTGTCCGTCCCTCTCTGTATTACAGTTGTAAGGATCTTGGAATTAAAGCTTGGAAAGAGAGGATATAGATGTGTGTGTATATTTTTAATGTGTTGTATGGCGTTTGAGGATGCGAATCTCCACTTGGAACTGGGTTTCCACCGTTAACAAAATCCTTATAGTAACAAAAAATCCTACAAACAGCAAAAAA
>WHYT01014710.1:44231-62741 GCA_009806455.1 Tetrax tetrax
GCGCTGTGAGCCTGAAACGGACCTTGCATCGGAAGTGATTTAGGGAGTCGCAGGATAATTGAGGTTGGAAGGGACTTCTGGAGGTCACCTGTCCGTCCCTCTCTGTATTACAGTTGTAAGGATCTTGGAATTAAAGCTTGGAAAGAGAGGATATAGATGTGTGTGTATATTTTTAATGTGTTGTATGGCGTTTGAGGATGCGAATCTCCACTTGGAACTGGGTTTCCACCGTTAACAAAATCCTTATAGTAACAAAAAATCCTACAAACAGCAAAAAACCCCCTGAGTTTTAGATCCCCCTGGATAGAACCTCACTGGCTGGAAGTGGAAGATACTCGTTTAATTTGCTTGGGCTGCAGAGTTTACTCGTGAAGGTCACAAGAGAAAATAATTGGGAATTACCACCTCTGCACAGGCAGAGCGTTTCTTTTGGGATCATTCATGAGTGAGCCAGACGGGAACTGTTTGCCTCAGCTTTCAAGGGTGACGTTAGCAGCGTGCTTTGCAAGAGCCTTGTTTCGCACGGGGGAGCGTGACTTTGCTGTCCCACAGCCTTGTTTGCCGCTTTATTTCTGCGTGGCCGTAGGCTGCATTGCCACGGGGTGGTGTCTGAGACGGGCTGACCTCTGGGCCAGCTTTGATTTGCTCCTGATTTCTCTTCCACCAGCCAACCCAACCAGTTTTGCCTGGGTTGGTTTTCTCTCTGCCCTGCCAGGCTTTTATGTCTCCCAGTGCTCTGCGTTGCGATTCCCCGCTCTGCTGGGTACGCCTTCTGCCCTTTGTTCTTTGTTCACCTGCCTTCCTCTCATCTAGGGTTTAATTCCTACCTTTAAAGCCCAGAGGAAGTCCCTTTATCCTTTTTTTTTTCAGATGCTCTCAATCCTCCAAGCTCCTCTCTGCCCCTGAGCTGCTGTTACAGATTTTGGCAATCACTCCTTTTTTTTCCGTTCTCTATTTTTCAAAATGTTTCTGGAGTCAGGGTAGGAACTTGGCCGCAGGTCTGCTCTTATCTCCAGTAATCCTTTCTCTAGAGTAAGCCGTGATTTAAATCCAAGAAGGGTTACTGTTATTCACTGCTTCAGGCCGCTCAGATTCACGGTTTCAAATCCAGTTTCCAAACCATTTCTTAAAAACAAATGTTAAAAACCAGTCATTTTTGAAAGGACACAACAGAGGTCCCCCCGTGTTGCTGGCAGGTCCCAACCAGCGAGGTGAGGTGGGACAGCATGGGTTGGTAGATGTCCTGGTTTTTTGGACATCTCGTGTGGACATCCCAGCGTGGGTTTCTGCTGCTGTTGCTCTCTGTCCCATCTGCTTAACTCTCCTAAATAAACCTTGGCACTGGATTTTCTCTAACAAGCAAGAAGAGGTAAAAGCTGACTTTCAGGGTGTTTTGTAAGGATGTTGCAGATGAGAATCCGCGGTGTTATCGGTCTCGAGAGCGTCCAGGCGCTCAGCGCCGTCAAGCCCTGCTTTCGGTGCCCCGTCGCTTGCGAAACTTTAAAAGGTTGAGCTTTAAACTTCTGCCACAGATGCCAGCTTAAAATGAAATCATTCTGGAAAACGTCATCAGGAGTTGCTTAGTCTTTTCCAGGAAGGCGTCTCAGGAAAAATACGAAATTTTATTTCGTATTGACAACTTTTGCAACAATTTGCAACATTGCCATGTTTTGGAACACGACTTAAAAATTGGCAAAATGTGCCTTTTTTAAATTTTTTTTTTTTTTTTCCTCCTTATTACAGCTCCTCTGACAAAACTTACCCAAATTTGGGTAAGGGAGGAACGTATCGGGGCTTACCATTCCCACGAGCACGTGGACTGGGAGGGAGCACAGGCTCAGGGCGAGCTTGGTGAGGGTCAGGGAGCCCAAACTAGTTGTGAAGTTTGGATTTCCTAAAGTTCCCTGTTTTCTGGGCTGAAACCATGGTTTGCCAACACAATGAATATTTGAAAGTTATATTTAAAGTTGCAGGAGTTGAGCTTTCGGAATACAAAGTCTACATGATAAGTATTGGTAAAATAAATTAAATTAAACTCAAAATTGAGTCTTTTCTGTTGGACACTGCTTCTGACCCTAACGCCCTTGTCGCTGCGTGGTGGGATAACTCCTGCTTCATCTCAGGGGCAATTTTTGAAATACATTCAATATCTTTCAGGAAAATGTACAGATCCATTGTGATATTTCCTAAAGAAAACTGATTACAAATAATCATCAGTCTGTTTTCAGGCAGAGCTTGAGTAGCGTCCAATAAATAAAGTGAAGTAACGAACATGTGAGCTCACGCTGAACCTAGTTATTTTCCCAACTTCTGCTACATAAAGTGTTTTTATTTTTAAGCCTTGTGTGAAGCGTAATGAATATTTCGTGTCCTCCCAAGAGAATTTTCCTTTCCTGACGTTAAAGGCTTTACTGGGCGACGGAAGAATACGTTACTGAAACCTCATGCTATGCGGAAATGCGGTTTGGATTCTTAGATGTCCTCTTAAATACTCTTGTAGCTTGAAAATTGAGAAACTAAGGGGCTTGTGAGTCATGGAAAACTTTGACAAGTCTTTCAGCGATGCCTCTAAGCCGGGAGGAGAAAGGCAGAGCCGGTAAGGCGCTGCGAGGATTTTGCCCATCGTATAAATTACACGCAGGCTGATAAATTCCTCACGTCAAGTTAATCTCTTTTCTTCTGCGCCTGGAAAGAGAAAATGACCATTTAATTATTGGGAGAAAAAAAAATTACCCTGCTAATTGAGAGAGTCACATCAGTGCGAGTTAGTTTATATTTCGATTTATTTGAGGCGCGGGGATGCGGTTGAGGCAAGTGCGTTATTTGGTGTTTAATTGGATGGAGTGGAAGTGGCGGAGCAACGAATGTCCTCGTCAAAACAACAACGGTCTGTGTGCTGGGTAAAACAGGCTTCAGTCGTCTGCATTTGTACTTTTCTGTGCTGATAATGGTCCATATTTAACTTTGCATCCTGGGGAAGTTATACAGTAACTTGCAAGAGCAGTAACTTGTCAGAGCAAATGCTTACGAGAGCGTTTTCCACGTACAAATGATTTTCTCAGGAAGTATTTCCCTGATTTCCTGAAATGCAGCCTCAAGGTGTGAACCGTGCCGGCTGACGCCCGGGGTTTTATTTGTGTTGCGTCACCGGGGTACGGGGTAGCAATGCCATCGTTCTGCTGGGGGCACCGCAAACGTGGGGCTGGGGAAGGAGATGAGCTGGGAGCAAGTCAAGGTCAGCCTGTTTTTAAAAAAAAAAAAAAAAAAAAAATCATAAATTTACTTTTAATATTGTTAATATTTGTTGTTGTGAAATGCAATACTCTACAGCCACCACAGTTAGGATGTACAGCAGCCTGGGCATAACCCCGTGAATAATGCAGACTGTTATCAGCCTGTGTTTTGTAACAAACAAAAATATTACTGGATCTTAATCGGGCTGGCTCTGATGTCAACTAGCCTTTTAATTGCGCTGCAATTAAATTTGCAACTCCAATGTAATTAGTGCAAGGAGTTTAATATGCGAAAGCGTGGCTCCAGCCGAGGGTCCTAGGTGAAAAAAATGGGCGGGGAAAGAGGGCAACGTGGAGATTTTACGCCTAGGTGAATGGCGTTTACGTAAAAATCTGTGCAAAGAAATGAGGATAAGGCTGTAGCTCTTATTATCCAGGAGGATCACTGGGAAAAAAAATAAATGAGGATAGAAGAAGGTTGCTGGTCTTTGAATCCGAGGAATGAAGGTAGAAAATGTCCAGTGTAAAAAATTTCTTTGGCCAAAGGTGGGACGTGATTCAAATAACAGCGCCTGGAAAAAGAACCACAGAGCCTCCCGTATAATTGAGACTTCTGAGCCCCTGCCAAGCCCCAGATATTTTGAGTTTGCATGGTTACGCTGATTTCTGGCGGCTGTTTCTGCTGGGAGCAGGCTGGTGGCGTCTGGAGGTACCGTTCTGTTCCGTATCCTCACGCTGGTCACCTTCATTGTGAGAAAGCCAAATGGACGGCACCCTTGGAGCTAGAGAACTGATTCATAAACCGGCCGTGCCGAAAACACCAGCGTGATCTGGCAGAGGCCCGTGCCGCTGCTTGCGGGACCGTTAATGAAGTGTCTCATCGGTCCGGTGATGTTGGGCCACGTTCTCTCCGTGTGGGAATGGAGAAGAGCAGGGACTTCAGGAGAATCTAAAATACAGCCACCAAAATATAGCTGCCAGCCTTTACTCTTGGTAAGTCCTCCATGCTAGCAAAGACCCGGAGATTTTTAAATTTTATTTTATGCTCTGTCTACATGGAAAGTAGCTTGCATTGTCTGCCATCAGTATGGAGTACTTTCTTAGAATTGCCATGAAAATGCACAAATTCAGCTCAGCTGTAGATTAAATTCAATTGAATTCAATAACGCTGAACCTTTCAGCAGAAACGCGGCGTTTTGGATCTTTTCTTCTTGCCTCGAGTAAAAGATCGCTTGCATGATTTAGTATTTGTCTTCCGGAGATGTCAAAGGAAGTTGCAGATTTATCTCCATTAACTGATCAATATTGTATTGCATTTCTTTTGGTTTCTTTATCTAGCTGATACATCAAAGCAAGCAATTTAGTTTCTTCGTGGGAAACTGCATGGCGCAGGCTGCCAGCTAGGAAAAGAAAATGGGTAAAATTCCTTCTGTTCATCGCTGGGTTAGACCCTTTATTTCCACGAGAGGTGAACTTGGCTCGCGGGCTGGGGAGTTTATTGTTAGGTATTTAATGTCCCAGATTACTTAATTACACAACAGGAGAATGGGAGGCTTTCTCCAGTACAGTGAATTGTAATTAAGCATCGTATTTATTACTGAACCCTACTGAAAGAGAAGCAGCCTGCCCGTATCTCTCCTCTTGCTGTAGTGTCAAAGATGGAATACCTTCGCCTTTCAATTCCAGCCTTCCTCAGGCTATTGTCCCGGTCAATCTTTCTCTTATGTACTTAGGAAAAAAAAAAGATATATTTTTTCTCCTGCAGCGGCTGAGTCTGTCTAATGTAAGTCTCTCGCAGATTGTTTTGTGGCTTGCTAGAAGAATAGAGCTACCTGAGGAGAACGGGGAGCTGATGGCTCTGGAACTGGAAAAGCTTTGGAAGAGGGGAGAAGGAACGGCAGAAGTGGGCTTGGAGCCATCAAACGCCATCAGCCTCCTCGTAACTGGGAGCGGTGGACCAAGGCAAAGGATACTCAGGGGGCTTCTTGCACTCTGAGCACCTCTGGGACCGGTCGGTTCGTTCCTAAAGATCTCCTAGAGACCGTATTCGGCCGTGTCCAGCGGTTGCAAAGCTTGAGAGGAAGGAGCAGCCCATCCTTGCAGAGAACCTCGCAACCCAGTTACTTTAACCCAGTAACGTTCACTTACTTGTGGTGCTGCGGTGGGCTTAGCGCGGGCAGAAACGGTGTCACCGTGAGCCGCTCTTTGCCCTAGAGACGCGTCCCCAGCGCCAAGGCACTGCCGTTCGGGCGCAAGAAGGTCGCTGGGGTCTCACCAAGGACTGGTTGCCACCTGAGCAGAGAGCCATGGCGAAGTCGCAAGGTGGGAATGCGAAATCCAGCCCCGCTAAGGCCTTGCTCGTCTTCCGACGAGTGAAACCTTCCCTTTGGAGAGCGCTGCGCGTCTGGAGGAGGAGATTCAGCGGCGCTTTGCAGGAACAGAGGCTGCTTTCATGTTCAAACTGATTTAGAGAGGCTTTTCTGAAAAAAAAACAAACCCTAATCTCTGTCACTGTCACGTTATTGTGTTCCTTCTGGTTGTTTCAAGCCGAAGCAGGAAGAATTTGGTAATAGCTATTTCATCTGCATATCGTAACTCTATATTCCAATTTGCAAAATAAGAAGCAGACGCTGGAATCAAAACACCACCATTGTTAGCAGAACTGGTAGAAAATGCTTTTAAATGGCTGCATATCAAATTTGTGTTCTTTCGCTTTCCAAAGCAGCAAGTTTTAGTTTTTGTTTTGACAAACAAGGCCTGTGCAGCATGTCATGTTTTTCTGGAAGAACCAGGTTTTGCAGCAAGAAACGCACCCGCCGTCTTGTGCCTTCCCTGCGACCTAGGTTTTGAACATCTTCGTTATAAATAAAGCTACTTCTAGTGCAAATATTAAATGAGCATTTAAGTAATTCTTTTAAAATAAACAAAGCACTTTTAAATTGCTAAGCAGTTAAGAGTGGTTGTTGGTAACCGCCTCCAAATCTGAGCAGTCCTCATGTAGGAAATCCTTACTGAATTCATCAAAACAATTGCTGGTTGTAAATCTTGTAGGAGCTGAGCTGCCGTTTCGGCGTGTTACTCCAGTGAGCTCCTTCCAACCCCAAGGCGGTCCGTTCCAGCATCGTCACTCCCTCGTGGGGATTTTCATCTCCTCTTCCTCCCCGTCTTTGGAGAGCATCTGTGGATGGTGGAGCATTGGCTTGAACTCTGAACAGGTTGCCCAGCGAGGCGGTGGATGCCCCATCCCTGGAAACATTCCAGGCCAGGTTGGCCGGGGCTCTGAGCAACCTGATCTGGTTGGAGATGTCCCTGCTCCTGGCAGGGGGTTGGACTGGGTGGGCTTTAACGGTCCCTTCCCACCCAAACCATTCTGGGATTCTATGGTTCTATATTTGTTGTAGAGCTTTTTGCAGAAATATCCCCATTTCAGCTCTGCTGAAACTCAGTTCTATTTAAAAAAAAAACAAAACAAAACAACTATTCTTCAAATTCATTTAGGAGTCTGAAGTGTGTGAGGCAGCATTAAAGGTTGATTTTGCTCATTCTTGAGATAAATATTTCTCTGCTTCATATTGGGTTTGATACTTACTATGTGAATCAAATATTTATAAAAAATAATGATAAAAATAAATTGACTTTTAGAGGGAAGTTAGCCTACGCAAGGAATGAAATTGGGGTCTGTTTGAAGCTAACAATAAATCAGCAGCCTCAGAATTTAATTCTTAGGGTTATTTATTAGCCCTGAAATGCGATATTGCGTATTTTAGTATTGCTGTGATTGCTTTGCCGTGTCGATATAGGCGAGTGCGCTCTTGACAGACCTTTAATAGGTGCAAACTCTGCAGCATCAACAGCTGTATGATGGCTGCTTCGCGTGCCTTTACACGTTCCTGTCCCGTGTATTTCTCCCTGCCGTGACGGCGCGGCAGGGCTGCGCGCACCGCGACTGCCAGCCCGCCATAACCGGCCAGCGTCCCAAAGGAAATGACATTTTCTCCTCCTTACATCTCCATGGGCTTCGATAAGTAATCAATCATAAGTGTCATTGCTGCTTTACTGGTGATAATTTTAGACACTCTTGTTATTGAAATATATACTCGTTTTCTGGTAGTAACTTTACAGTAGGATTTTATATATATATATATACACACACACTCCTTGCTTATTAGTAGTAACTTGTAATAAAGAAATTTTAATAAACCACCCCCCACCCAGCCTCTCTGTGCTTCTGTATTGCAGAATACACCTCTGCCATCTTTACACCCCTACAGACCAGGTAACCTTTAGGTTGTTGTAATCATCAAACAGTAGCTTTTAGTTTCATAAATAACAAGATTTTATTGAAAAAAAAATTAATTTTTTTTTAATCAGCAAGAGATCTCTTGGACCACACAGCATGAGACCCTCTTCCTCCAAAATACTTGTACCTTTTAAAGTTGGCCCTGCCTTACTACAATACCTTCTTCCATTTGCCTCTGTATAATCTTATCCTCTATCTTTATTCCGCTATGGAAATATTGGAAGTTTTCTGCTCCGTTTGAATTACCTTACTATGTGTTTAGTAGGTACACGGTGTCTAAACTGATTCCCGAGCCCTCAAAGTCTGTTTTTTCTTGCTGGTGTGTCATTTTGGTGGAGTAGCACGGCTGGGCTGGAGTCGTTCTTGTTTTGTGGAATACTGTGGGTATGGCCGTGTAGGTTTACGTGTGGGTACGTAGGGCTGGCAGAACTGAATTTTAGAGAATATATATTGTGTAGGAGATGTTTCTGTTGGTGGTTTTGTTTTGTGGTGGGTGTCCCTGTTGAAGCGCTGACCTTTGCTCTTGCCCGGTGTAGATGGAGCCAGTCAAGCCCTGGGGTCGTGGGCAGGATCCCTTAACGATCCGTTTCCCAGTTTGGCCTGAGAGGAGGCTTTTTAGTGACTGATGACATTTGAACTTGTCACTTTTCTGTCTTGTGCTTTATTTGTTACAGCCTTGTTCTGGTTTTATTTGCGGGGGGGGGAGGCTACAGTGGCAGCTTCTGTAAGAAGCTTCCAGAAGTTTTCCTTTTGTCCAGTGGACTCGGCCGGGCCTAGGGTCGTAGACCGACCACTGCTGGCCAAGGCCGAGCCAGTTGGTAGCGGAATGTTCCCTGATAATCCTCTGCGAAAATGTATTTAAGAAGGGGAAAATAATAATAATAAAAAAAATAAAGTAAGAGTGAAGAAGCAGAAGCAGGGGCAGAGAGGGGGAGGCGCGAGCCTTGTGGGCCTTGCAGGCCTCACCCTCTGGCCTCCACTGGGCGGTGACTGGGCCCGACTGGGCCCGGCCCGGCTGAGAGAAGTGGAGAGGAGATGAGATGTGAACGAGATGGGAAGGGAACCTGAGAGGCGTCTGCCAGCCTGTTGTGAAGGATTGCTGGTGAGAGGAATGGCTGCAGTTGCCAAGGGCAGTGAGACGTTCCTCAGACATCCTTTGAAACCCTCAGGCTGTCCCTGAGCTGCTTTCTTTCCGTTCAACCTTTGCTTTTAAATCCCCCTCGTGCGTCTCCCACGGAACAGTGTTGGTAAGCAGATAAAGCAGACTTGCACTCATAAGATGAAACGTTCAAAAAGGAAAGGTACCCTGAGATGGGAATTAAGTAATGGCCATGGGTCAAAGTAATTTTCATTTTCATAATAGCTGTGTTATTCATGGATGAGTGTTCTCGGGGATTAGTTTCTCAGTGAAAATGAGCAAAATTATTCCATGGTTTTCATGTGTGGTGTTAAAGAACTAAATCTTGTTCTTTTTTAACACAAAAATTGGAGAAAATGTCACCTGAAAGTGTAATATACGAAACAAAGCTCACATTGAGCTTAGTGTACCGGTAAGTATTTCCTGACTGTACAGATACTCCACTAAGAAAGCTCAAGTGTGGAAATCTTTTATATATGCAGTGATTGTTTTTAACCTTTTTCTGAGTTTATGCCCTCTCCTTCATGATACATTTAATTGCTTTTTCAAGTTGTAGGACTCCTGGTGTTTTTATTCACGCTATAATCAAATACATTTTAACACTTAAGTCTGAAAGAACTTAATTTCCCTTTTAATGAAATGGTCTTTTTTTTTTTTTTTCCTTCTTTCTTTCTCACAGATGGGAAGGTTGAAGTCACAAAAGAAGGCGTGAAGCTGTGCACCATGGGACCTGGCAAAGTCTTCGGGGAGTTAGCCATCCTCTACAACTGCACCCGAACCGCGACTGTCAAAAGTAAGATCATTTTTCAACTTTGATGTTGAATGATTGCATTGGGAAGTAGGATTCTTCTCATCTCTTCTTTGGAGTTAGATATTCCGCTTTCTTAATTAATTAAACTCTTTAGGGCACGGATTATAGTATTGAATTTAGCCGCTGCGAGCGGGAAGAAGATGGAAAAGAAGTGCTCCGCTGGATTCTTTCGCTCAGGTTTGTTCCTGTAGGGACCCGCTATGTTAACGCAGCGCGGTTGACGCCTCCTGATGCGGAGGAGTCTGTAGCTGATACCATAGCTTTCCTTACGATCTCTGCTGAGTCTCATGGTGTATATGGCTGTTGCTTAGAAGAGCATATCTGACACTTTTAAATCTTCAAGGGAAACTCAGTAAGTTAAAGTTAAGTATTTTTTCAAGACCAGTTGTTGTTTTCCACATTAAAAAAAAAAAATCAGGAAGAAAACCTGGATGGCACTGATTCCTCACTCTAAGTCTTCAGCACTTTTCCTGCAATCTGATTTCTTTTATGTTCTGGGCAAAAGCCTGGGTTGCGTAATAAGTAGAAAAATCGTGTTATTGTGTACAACGTAAATATGTTTTCATTAAATTCAGATTAACAGTTGAGGTTTGGGATATGCGAGATCACAGTCCTCCTTGATCTTGAGGATGAGAGTTTGTGGTGACATCTGAAGCGCAGAGGTTTTATAGGAGAGGATAAATAGTTCTGTGGTTGGAAGGCACTGTACGGGAGAAGTTAGAAGGTACAGCTGGGATAGAATAATTCAAAGACAAACAAGTGATACCAAAATAATGAGGCATGTGAGTCCCTGTTCAGAAGAAAGCCTTTTAGAAATACCTAATTTTACTTCAAAAAGAGAGAGAAAGGGAACAAATGGACAGAAATGCAAAACAGGAAAATATAAATAGGGTTGGGTTTTTTGTTTGTTTTTTTTTTTTTGGTGAAGAACATGCTGTTCTCCATAAGCCTGAAGAACTTGACTGGCGTGCTCTGTTTTCACCTGCGCAAAACTTGCCTTTTTACAAGAAACGTTTGTTGCAGGTAGGTCCTTGGCTACAACGCGGTCAGTTCATCAGCGGCACAGATTACACTTCAGAGTTCATCCACGTGATTAGCAAATGCCGTGGAATGATCCCAAATGATGTGGTAAACGTGCTGATTGCACGAGTTGTGCAGAAGAGAAAGAGGGGGGATGGTTTAGTTCCCCTTAAAAATGCTTCTAAGCAGACTCCTGACCCTCTGGTACCATGAGCACTGCATCGTATAATCCTGCGTAGCGTCCCTGGGTCCGTTTTCAACCTGGTTGTACCAGTGACTCCAAAAGGCAATCAGTTTTCGCTATTCCTCGCTTTTTTCCGTACTGAGTCTCCTCTCTTGAGCAAACTTCCAGATGGCCACTTGGCATTTGGTTTTACTCAATCCTTTTTTCCTGGTTAAACTGGGGGCAGTAGTAGGGTCACTACTCTAACTGTCCTCAGAGGGATCTTTCTTCAAGAAAGAGTTGGCAGCGGTTGTCGTTGGAGTCTCTTCCTTTCCCACCGCCGTCTTAAAACTGTGATAATTACTCCCCTTCTCCTGCCGGCGGCTGCCGGGCGCGTAATCTCGTTTCCAGTGCCAGCGAGTGACTTTGAGGTATTTTCTCGCTCGTTATTGTGCGGGTAAGCAGTAGTTGTGATTGTAATTGGCTTTACATCCTTTTGAGTGCGGCGGCGCACAAGGTCACAGCTTGGCTGTGAGGAACCGTTCCAGCTGGACCCGACTGAAGGGAGGTGGCGGGGGCGTGCCGATCGATTTTAGGGCACGTTATTGGCTTAGGTGGTTGTCGCTGCTGCTGGTAAACAGCTTCAGACATCTGTTTGTTCTTTTGGCTAACTGAAAAAGAAACGTCCTGCATCTCTAGGAGGGAGTAATGAATATTCCATTAAGCCTGGTGATAACTTTGGTGATTACGAGGTTTATTTCAGGGTGGTTGTAAGGAGGACAGACACCTAGTCAACACTGATGCTGGAGCTGGAGAAGACGTGTCAAGGGGCATCATCCAGCTTTCATTTAGAGAAGCGCTTTACTTCAGGGCTTCCCAAATTTCCAGAGATAGATTTCCATTACCTCCGGAGCGTCAGAAGTATTTTTTAACGTGCCTGCCAGCGCTTCGTTACAAGGACGTTCAGTATTTCTTGTTGAAAAATGAAGTGGCAGCGCAGACTGAAGGAAGGTGGCGTGATAGTAGGGTGGCGGCAGCTGTGGCGACGGCTCTTGTTGCAGCTTGTCTGCGTGTGTGCTCTTGCTTGGGCTTTGTAAATAAGAAAGTTTTGAGTGTCGTTCCTCGCTCCGTTAGTCTACCTGGGCTCTTCGGCTGGTGCTCGCTCTGCAGGAGAGCGCAAACCTCAAGGGATAAATCGTTGTAGGAGCGACTTGGTCTTTTAAAAATTATTTTAGAAGACTTTAAAATTTAAATTATTCTGTTCTGACTCCTATTCATTACAACCTTTTTAATAAGACAACCCTGGTCTTTTGAAAGCCTGCCCCAAGGGAATTATTAGAGTATTTTTTTCAATGTTATTGCAGTCTTAAATAAAAGCAGGACGGGGTCTAACCAGGGCTTGGGAAGAAAGGGCGACCAAACCCTTGGGTGTTCAGAAGCACTGAGGAAGGGAGGGCACACGCGGCCTCATCTTTAAGATAATTGCTTACAGTTTTTTGACATCAGATTTATTTTTTGTTATTCTGAAGCTTTTGCTTTACATTTCCACATATTACAGAAAGAATAATTGTCATTTTTTTTTTTCTGGTGGAGCGTGTTCAGTTTGACACTCCAAGTGTGTCACTTCCTAAAGTGCTGGTGTTCACAGATCGACTTCCATGACACATGCAGTTAAATCCCAATCAGCAGCTAATTTTTTTTTTTCCTCTATCAGTACTCATTATCCAGAGTTCTCAAGTGCCTAAATGCAAAACCTGATGCCGCTTTAAATTTCAAGCAGAATCACAGAATCTGTTTTCAGATCCCTGAGAAACACAGCGTTGTTGACGCAGCGCGTGGTCCGAATATTAAAAACACAGTGGGTTTTGTGGTTTGGTTTGCCTCTGCTCTGCCTGACCGCCTCCTCCCTGTAACTTGCCGCCGCCTCCGTGGATGCAGGATAAGGATGCGGATGCGCCGTGGCTCTTCCCAAGCCACCCGGCTCACTATTAGACTCTGTTAATTAGGAAACTTTCCTGTACACCCAGAAAGGATTTTGTCTTGCTCATTGCCAAGCAAACAGGATTTCCAAGGGTGTTATCACAAGAGCCTGAAAGAAGCAAAAATGTATTAAAATTCAAATTTGGGATGTTTATTAGCAGCATGGATGGTACAAAGAACTATGAGATGTCAGAAAAAAAGACAAAAAAGACAAAAAAACCCCCAGCTGAATTCAGGCTCTACATTGTTGGAGGCAGTTTTGGGGAGAAATAAAACACCTTGTGAAAGGAGTTGGTCCTTTACGCACCAAGGAGATTATATTTATTTGAGAAGTGGCCTTAGCATCTGAAATTACATCCTCTTTGGGGGCAAAATTTGAATAAAAACTTCCACAAGGCTGCTGGTTTCAGTGGAGTTATACGCAACACCAGTCTGTGCTTTTAGGAAAACAATATTAATGGAAAAAAAAGAAAGCAGAGGCTGAAGTTGTTAAACTGTAAATTATGTAAATCTTTTTCTTTTTTTTTTTTTTTTTTTTTTTTTCTGGTGAAACTAAGAGCGTCTCCTCAAAAGCCAGCGCAAGAGTTTCTCAACCTTCCCTGCCTGTCAGCAGCGCTCGTTGCACAAAACCCCGTGCCGCGCGGCGTGATTAAGGCAGTGGTTTCATCACTTTGTCGCCAGGCTTGGGTGAGTTTGAATTTTCCACCACTGTTGTGGTTTTTTTTGATGGAGTCCTATGGAAATCCTTCTCTAGCTTGCTCGCTGCAGCCCCAGAAACCGCCCTGACTTTACAAGGCGCTTGATAACGTGGATAATTTGCAAAGGAAAATAAGACAGCAGACAGTTGCCAATTAAAACTGCAGAGACTCATTAAAAGTCTTTGAGAAAGAGGTTGCCTTTGTATGTTCTCTCCTAACAAGTAGGGAAGTACTGTAAAGTTAGCTCCGGTCTGAAAACAATCGCATATGTTGGAAAGAAGTTGGCTTTAGTCAACTAAGTAGTGTAAGCCATCCCTTGCGCTGCCTGTATTTTCTTTTTCTGACTTCACGGGGTTTTGCCAGGTGATATGACAAAGTGGAATTGGATTGTCCCTCCTAGGGAAGGACAACAGGAGAAAATTACGTTGAGGACAAACGACAAGACGTAGCTGAGGTTTCCCCCCCCCACCCCCTTCTTGTTCAGTAGGCAGGAGCATCTTCAGTATGGCATCTCCGTGGCTCGGGAGATGCCAGCGTTGGGTGGGGTGGTCCTGACTGCTGCAGCGCAGGGTGGTGACATTTAAACCGAGGGACAGTCTAAACAAAGAGAGAACAGCCTGAGAGGGGAAAAGCAAAAGGAAAAATTCATACAGCATCTGAATTCATTGCCTACCTGAAACATCAACAGGCTTGTCAACTCAGTGCCAAAAATAAGAGCTGGCTATGGAAACAGAGCAAAAAAGAGGAACTGTGGAATGGTTTGTCTTGGGCTGTGTTGATACTTGTGGGATTATTAGCTATTTTTAAATACCCAGGAGTAAAGCGGTGTGGTGTAGACAAGAACGACCAACCATGACAAGTTTCAGTCCAGGCTCGGTGTGCTGTTGTGTCCTGCGCGGTGGCGCACGGGAAAGTGTCCCCCCTGACACGACGTTGTCCTTCTTTACCACGTATGCAGCTTTTCCGAGGGAAAAACGAGAAGGTCCTGAAGCCAGGCCAGGTATTTGATGGACAGTTTGGGTAAACTTGACCCCAGCTGTGGGCTGATCTGTCCCAGTTGGGTGCCCAGCCGCAGGGGCCAGCAGCTCCAGTTCGCCTCCCAGCTCAGGTGAATGCTAACTGGATCCCAGCCAGAACCAGGACACTTATAGATAAGGAACGTGCAAGCTCTGGCTGTATGTTATTTGATTCTCTGAAGAAATGCTTTATTTTTCTCATTTTATTGGATCAATATCTTAATTTCAAGATGTTTGTGTTTGAGTTCTTGGGCCAGGAGCAAGTGCAACGTGAGCTGAAGAAGTAGGGAGGGACGGGTGCTGCTGCTGCGTGGCTCTGCTGGGTTATGAAGCGGCAGCCCCGCCTCAGGAATTGTCAGTGTGGATTTTTCCTTCTTTGATTGGAGCTGGTATTAAAAAGAAGAAATCCCTAGTGCTTGTTTGCGCCTCTCTTAAATGCTCTCGTAGTTGAGGTGTTTGTGTTGCCTTTGTTCTTGAGAAAATCTGCCTTGTCTCTCAAAGTCTTTAATTAGTGCTTTTAATTAAAATATAGCTTTTTTGCCTTGTCTTGGGATTTCGTTTGTTTTGGTATTAACAACACAATTTATTTAGTTTACCCTAAGTGTTGGTTTATATATTTTTTTTTTTTCCCTATAAAACTTATTTTTGATTAGTTTTGTCCCAGTGCTTACCCAGTACCCAGCGTTTTCCCCTTGGTAGCCGTCACCTTTCGTGACTCACCTGCAGGTGCTTCGGAGGAGAGGCATCGATGTGAGTTCTCTTTTTTTTTGTTTCTTTCGATCCGAGAGACAGGTGATGACTTCTGGAGCCAGTGGAGGGATTTTGCTCTGTGAAGCCACAGCAGCGTGGCTTGGAGGCAGGAATGGAAGAAAGATGCCGAAGCGTGGTTGATAGCTTGTATTGGGAGTCTGTGAAACGCGAGATTCCTGTAAAATCAGAGAGAAACTTCTTCAGTAGAGTATTTTAGTGTGCACGCCAACATGTTGGAGAGAGGGCAGGAAACGTGCAACGGCATCCCATGAATCTCTTGGTTTTCCTCCTCTTGTTTAGATGATTTCCTAGTTAATTGTAGAATAGCTCCAAAGTTTTGGTGTTGGATTACCCATTTTCTGTAACTCTTCCTTCAGCACCTACTTTTGAGCTTTGGAAAAGGTTTTCCGGAATGGACGGCTCGTACCATTGAGACTTGAGCGAGACTTGAAACCTTTTAACAGTCCGATTTACAAAATGGAGCAAAGAGAGAGCTTGAGCGCTGTTTCTGCTTTACAATGAGGTTGAAAGTATGATCATCACGCAGGGGAAAGGAGTTGTTTGTAGATACTCCTGAAAATAATTTAGTTGATATTTTTCATGTTGTGTTAATTACGGAGTTGGATAATCTCTGAAACCATCACGGTTAAACACATTTAGAAGTCGATGATGACTTTTCTCCGTGCAGCCCTTGAAGAAGTAGTTTTACAGCAGCTGTAAAATAATTACCTCACAAGAGCTTCCTTTTCATCCCCTTTCATTCCTCTCTCCGAAAACGTTACTGATGCGTGAAATGTGGCTGGAGCGGTTCTGAGAAATGAGATGAGTGAACTTTGCTAATGATAGTAAACCTTCGCTGTGCGCAGTCTGATAAACAAGAGGATGCCACAGTGGCGTTTGCCGTTTATTTTAATTTATGGGCTCAGCAATACGTGGTCTTTTTCACATTAAGATGCAACAGACTGGACAAGGTCTTGTTTTGACTCACCCATACATAGAATTTTTTTCTTCTGGAGTGTTTCCTGCTACTAATTGGGAAACAAAACACAGAGCGGATCACTCTGTGTTTCAGAACCAAGCAACCATCCCCTTTTGTTCTCTAAAGCCACTTCAGAAAATGCTTGATGAAGTGAAACCACCCCATGCTGCTTTTACTCATCTCCGTAGTTTTAAAAGATATTTTTGCTCTTCCTAAGTCAAGGTTTCTTTCTGAGTTACGGTGGATTAACTTTAAAGATTTGGTGATACCTTTCTGTATTGGAGGGGGTTGCTTCCCCATATTTCAAGTCCATCACTTTCTGTAAACGTCTGTTAAGGTAATCTGAAACCCAAATCTCCCTTCTTTAGGCTTTAAAATTTCCCTGCGCAAGCTTCGTGGCCCTTTGCAAGAGACGTTCTCCTTCCCAGGGCAGCGTGGAATTAGCGTGCAGCACAAGATGAGCAGTCAGATTTACCCTCCGCGTGGGTAAAGGGTGTCGGTAGATCTCCACAGGCGTTTAAGGAGCGCGTAAAGGATGCCCAAAGTGCTTTTTCTGTTGATGGACCGGCGCTCCGTTGTCCTGTGGTGTTTTACAGCAAGCGAAACGGCGGGCGGGAGCGTGTCCAGGTTCAGCCTGGAGATGCGGAGCAGCGCTCCTGCTTGTAGTGCCCGTGCAGGGAAGGAATGCGTGTGCGAATGCTGAAACGAGAAGTATTTCTTCTCTGAAATACTCCCCAAGTATAATGCTCATTATTATTTCCTTATTTCGCGTGCTTTTTTGGCTGTTGGATGGCTCAAAGTAAGGCAGGGTGTGGAGCAGCGGGGGGCATCTCCCCGATGCATTTCTGGGTGTCCCAGAGGAGCGGAATTCCCGGTAGCAGGAGAGAAGACGCTGGGGAAACGGGGGAGAAAAGCAAACAGCACCGTGTGGGATTGCGCAGGAGGGGCTGAGGGGAAATCAGGAGGGGCCGTGGAGTTTGTTGTGACTGCCGGCGCTGCTGGAAGTTGCTGATGGGAAGTAGGTGGCTCTTTCGGAAAGCGGTCTCCGCAATTTGTTTTCGTTGCACGGGAATTTTCAGAGGAAGAGGTGTCGGTGCAGCAGATGGGGACGCCATGTGTTTGAGGTTATATTTAATATATGGAAAAACAAAATAAGAGATGCAAGCAAACATGTCTGTCTACTACACCGCCGACTTCGCTAGTAGATTTTTTTTTTTTTTTCCCCCACTATTTTTTCCCACTATTCGCCATCTGTGACTGCTGGTTTTCCTTTAGGAATTGCGAATTCCTTGGAGCAGGGTCAGGGTCCTCCTGTGCTTGTTTCGGGGGCTGACTCCGTAGCCCAGCTTCTCAGCCTTTCCCCAAATAATCGGCTGAGCCGGCAGCATGTGAGTGGTTTGCCATTCAGGGAGTATGAACCCCTCAACGTGGCGTTCTTTGAACCAGCACAAATGAACAGCCAAGCTTGAAAGGGAGAAGAAAAGAGAATTTTAAGATTTTTTTTTTTTTTTTTTTTTTTTTTTTACATAGACCATGTGGGAAAACATTTAAAGCGAAGAAAGAACTGGTTAGGGCAGCTAGAGCTGTATATTGGCAAGCCGTAGCTTTGTTGCTGCCGGGACACGTCAATTAAAAATCCCGATTAATGCTACACACCAGTTATAGCTCCTAAAAGAAGCTAAATTCTCACCAGGAGCTGAAAAACGCTGCTGTATTTTTGGGGACTCTATTGCTATCTTGTCACACTTCCTGGCCTTTTTCATCTGCTGCCACTCAGTGACAAAACATCTGGAACCTTCTCTGTTACGTACGTCTTCTAACCATAAATCCACTTGCCCACGGCAGTTCGCGTAAGTCAGGGGAAAAAGATTGCGAGCTTCCCGTGCGATACCTTCGCCGGAGTCCATCACGCCCAGTATCTACTCAGGTTTGCGATGCCGCAGAGAAGGCTGTAATTTACTTGCACTTATCTGCTCTCAAGGGTTCTGGCAAAGATGGATTTGGTGTTATTTAAGTGCCAGCGTTTAAAAGCACTTGGCATACCGAATAAATCGACAAAATGGCAGACAGACTTTTTAATTAAAACAAAAAAAAGCGACCGAACAAGTTCTTGGTACTGCAGGTCTGAAAAACTCATTCCGCTTAACGAATTGCATCTGCTCTCTGAATGTAATCAGGATGGGAGCGCTTTTATTTGTCTTTTAGACTGCAGCAAAAACCACGCAGACAACAGCCTCTTGACAACCGGACGCGCTCCTCCTAAGTTATTTGCAAAAACCTTTCCTTCTGCGTTTCAAAGCAGTCGGCGTTTGGAAGGGCTGCTTTTCCGATCTCTGCCTGACGCCCAGCCAGAAGAAATCAGATTTAAATAGTGTCTCGTTTTAATTAACCAGGGGGAAAAGGAGTGTGGGAAGAGGCTGGA
>WHYT01014710.1:70011-95918 GCA_009806455.1 Tetrax tetrax
GAGAGCGGCTCCCAGTGCCCAAAGGGGGCTGCAGGGAAGGTGGGGAGAGACTCTTCAGCAGGGCCTGGGGTGACAGGACGAGGGGTGATGGTTTCAAAATAAAGGGAGGTAGATTCAGACTGGATATTAGGAAAAAATTTCTCACAGTGAGGGTGGTGGAGCCCTGTCCCAGGTTGCCCAGAGAGGCGGTGGATGCCCCATCCCTGGAAACATTCCAGGCCAGGTTGGCCGGGGCTCTGAGCAACCTGATCTGGTTGGAGATGTCCCTGCTCCTGGATGGGGCTTGGACTGGGTGGGCTTGAGAGGCCCCTTCCCATCCAAACCCTGCTGGGATTCCATGATTCCAGTAGTGCTTACTGAATGTGGAGTTGTGGAGAGCACGGAGAGCCAGCTTTATGGACAAGATTTAACCTTAAAAGAATGTGTTTCTGCAAAGATTTTGTTAGGGGAGAGGGTAAATCGGGGAGATGTAAAATACTGAAATGAGACTGTAACGCTGTAAGGCGATGCAGTGCAATTCCAGATTGTAGATAGCAGTGGAAGGAATTCTTTGCGCTTTGAATGTCTCAAGCATCTCCCTACGTTCCATATCTGCTCCCAGGGAGAGAGAAACGAGAGTGGAAATGAAATTTTCTCTCCAGCAGGCTCCGTCGCAGCGTGTTCCCCCCGTGCCCGTTGGCGTTCTCCTGGTTTTCTCAGCCTTACGCTGGGGTCAGAGCACGTGCAATTATTCCTCGTCCGACTCGTAGGCGTGGGAATCCGAATGTGCACCCAGCACCGCTCTTTTGGCTTGGGGAGTTTCTGTTTTCTGGGATTTAATGGCTGTAATGTTGGACCAAACCTTTATACCAGTGCATATCTGTGGGGTTTTTTTTTTTTTTAATTTTTCTGTTGCAATCTCGACGGCTTTTGTTGACTCTCTGCAAAAACTGTGTTTAGAAAACGGGTCTTTCTGCAGATTGTCTGATCACGCAGCGAGCGCTCTCGAGTCCCACGGAAATACTTGATTCTGTTCCTTAAACTGCTATTTGCACGCACTGCTGCGTGAGCGCTTGTGCGTGATAGCAATGCGTTTAAATACCAAGAAAGGAGCTGTGATCTGAGGGGCTGGCGTGAACTAGTGCAGGGGGTTTGCTTAAACCCATTTTCCCCCTTTGTTACTAAACGCTGCTTTCGCTAAGTACTCATTAATTACTTCTTTTGTTCCCAATAGCTGCCTCAAACAGCTCCACAAAACCCCGTTTGTTGTGTTCGTAACGACCCATTGCACAGTATGAGTGCCATACATTTAAAGTATAATTAATCATCAGAACAGCAATCACAATTTGGTTATATGGCTGCACGTATTAATTAATCCACAAGATTTTTTTTTTTATAGGTATGCCAGCTTCCTGCATATAGCAGCATTGACTGGAGATACTACACAAATTTACGATGAGTAATATATAGTAAGTTATAATTAATTGTCATTAAATGTTAGTATAGAGTAACTTTTTAACAAGGAAAATGGGCCTGAAGCGCAGCCCTCGTTGCAGCCTGACAGCAAAATTTCCCAGTTCGAGTTGTTTTGGTGTCGGATCTAAAGGGGGACGGGGTAATATCCGATGGAAGCTCGGAACGGAGCGTTAGAACCGGCAACTGGCAGCATCAGGTACGGAAGCTGGGTCAGGTGGGGTCAGGGAAGAATGTTACAGGAACGGGAACCGTCCGGAAAGCAAATGAGAGCGCGCCGCGGGGAGATGGAACGCGTTAGGTGCCGTAGGGTGCTGCCACACGTGTCCGCTACAGCGAAGGGAAGTGCTTTTCAGGGAAGATGGCTTGGTCCTACTGAACTGCACGAGCAGAGGTAAACAGCCAGAAAAAACTGTATTTTGCATCTTTCAAAGGTTGTTTTTTTTTTTTTGAGTCTTTCTAGATTTTTGCCTATGTATGCTGTAGACCTTTTGCCATAGTTTGTCTCAGGGCTTGATGGGCTTTGGCTTGCGTTCACGGCAGCCGCTTGGACTTTGGGAGACAAACATTCTTTGGATTTACGGGACTGTGCCTTCATCCTTTTGTCTTTCCTTGCTGGTGGCTCTTTTAGGTGTGTATATAAACGATACAGAGCAGTGCTGTGCTTGCACAGGGCTCAGAGAGACGGTGGGATCTCCATCCTTGCTTTGGGGTGGGTGGCCAGGAACCCCCGGAGATCCCTTCTGACCTAAAGTGTCTGAAAAAAAAGAAACAGAGATGTCATGTGAATGATTCCAGTAACAGGCTAATTAATTTTCTCTATGCCATAAGTTTATTGAGGTTGGAAGCGTGCCTTTTGGCCAGGGCAGCTTTCTGCATGTGCATCCAAACTGGTGTGCTTGCTTTGATGACTTGCGTAAATTTTTAGTGTTTTGTTTCGCGTCTTTTAAAATTATTGAAGTGATTCATTTTGGGATGACCAGCTCGGTATTTTTAGCAACGGCTGGCGTAACTGCTGTGCACGGAATAGACTGGGATGTGTGATGGAGTGAAACGCAGCCCGGCTCTCAGCCCCCGGAGAGATTCTGGTCACGTTGTGTCGCTAACAGATGAGCTGTGAGATGAGACCAGTGAGACAGGGCTGACTGGGGAGCTCCTGATACTGGTACGACAGCTATTCCAGAGTTTGAGAGCGCCTTTCTTTACTTCTACCTTTTGCAGTTTGTTTTAGCGGATTCTTTTAGCGGCTGATTTTTCACGTGGCGAGAAGTTCGGTTCATTCAGCCTGCTGGGAATTTTCTTCACTTTTTTTATTGTTGGTTTTATCTCTCCTGCTAGAGGTGTGTGTGTGTGTGTGTGAAGGAAGGAAGGGCTACCTACACCTGTGGTCACGTAACATGGATCCTTCCCAGCAGACCAAGGAGTTGGAGGGAGCAAAGCAGAGGAAGAGGACGTTACTTTGGAAGCAGACCTGAAGTGCATGCATTTGTAGTACGCAGCAGGCAAGAAACTCCGATCCTGACTAAGAGCGTGGCTCTGACACCCCTTTGGAGATCAGGTTGCCCCACTGAAGTCTTGCAGCGAGGCACGTGGACCCAGAGGGTCCACCGCTGCCCCTTGCCGCCCCCAGTGCGCTTACCGGCGTGTACGGAAATGCCAGTTCTCAGCCACAGATAAGTATCTCCAGTGGGACGTTACAGTAAAACAGCCATAAACAAAAGCTAGGATGAAGCAGAATTCCTGTTTGGAGTTCATGTTATCCTTGTGTCCCAGCTGAACATCGCGGCACTTGACTTCTTGGCCACCCATGGGTTTCTCCAGAGCAGCTGCCTTGCGTTCAGCCCCTTGTCTGTGCGGCGGTTTCAGCTTCATCTCTCCAGAAGTTTTCTTAACCAAAGAGAGCGCCGAGCGCTTGGACCTCACATTCGGCTCCGGTGGCCAGGTTATGGCCCTGGGGACCAGGACAGAAGGTCCACCATGGAGCACACTTGCCTTGCAGTGGAAGAACCATTGGGCCAGATCCTGCCTGTGCTCTGGTGACACCCGTTAACGTCGGTGATCCGTGCCAATCCAAGCCGTGGTGGCCTTCAGAAACCTCCATCTTCCCATTAAAGGAAGCAGAGGAATGAAATTTTTGGGAGACCTGCCAGTAGATCTGGCATCTCACCTCTTGAAAAAGCCCGGCACACTCTGTCCACCTACCAGCGATCATTTCAGTCCGGGAGTGCAAAGCCATGGGGAAAATGGCCAAATTTATTACGTTCCTGTTCGTACATCTCCAGTGGCCTTAGCTCACCTGACTTTTTTTCTGCACCTCGCCGTTCTTAATCCTGATCGTTAAGTAGTTCATTAGTTGCACTGATCCCTCGGTTAATCTGTGCCGCTCAAGAAAAGGTAATTGAATTTAACTTCAGAACCCGCCGACAGATGGATAAAACTCCATGGTAATGTCCTGGCTTGCTTCTATTATTTTTTAGGAGTTCTTGTAATTAGATTGAGAGTATTCTTCCATTGACATGAGATTCAAAACAGTGCTCACCCAAGTGAAATATTTTGTTTTGGGTTGGTTTCTGTAGGCAGCTTGGGAAGATAAAGCGTGGATGGAACGTTTTTGATGGTCCGTCCCTCTTTTGCCGAGAAATACAGTTGTGTTTGAGCTGTGCAAGACTTGGAAGGTGTGTGCAGGGGTGGTTAAACAGAACAAAATGAACCAACCCATCAAAAAAAAGTTTCACTTGGAAAAGATTTTCCAATTTTCATCTTCCTAATGAGGTTTTCTCACTTGTAAAAATCTGCATACACTTTTGGATCTGTGTAATGAAAATAAAATCCAGCCAGCCATCGCTATAATATATTGCAGTGTATGACCTACAGCCACGGGAGGTGGGAGTGAAAGAAAAATCTTCATAGCAAGAAGAGAATTCCCCCCAAAAAAATTGTTTCCAGCAATACCAGGCTTCGGAAATGCAATAAGTCTTTGGTGAGAGACTTTCTATCATCACAGAAGGGTTTGGGTTGGAGGGGACCTTCAAAGCCCATCCAGTCCAACCCCCCTGCCAGGAGCAGGGACATCTCCAACCGGATCAGGTCGCTCAGAGCCCCGGCCAACCTGGCCTGGAATGTTTCCAGGGATGGGGCATCCACCACCTCTCTGGGAAACCTGGGACAGTGCTCCTCCACCCTCAAACTGTTTCCATTGCAGACAGGTAACAGCGGGCGTGCGGATTCCTGACGTGGTACCGTGTTTTAGACGTTGCTGTGGCTTGGATTTGGTTGTGTTGCGCGGAGTTGTTCACTAAGAACATTTACTAAAGCCGCTCGCAAGCTGAATATTTGCAGATCATTTCAGCTCTAATAGCAGCTGGCTGTTCAGATCGCTTACGAAGCTTCAGCAAGCTCATTTAGAATATTTATCATGGTGAAATGTAAAATCATAAAGGAGTTTCATGTAATAAAAAATGAGATGTTCTATGTTGCCTTCTGCTACGAGGCGTACCCAAGCCTCAAGCAGTAAAAATACAGCTATGTTCATGTCCCTTCCCGCTCCCGACAGTGGTGGTTCTGCTCTGAACTGGTGGTTTTTTGCCAAAAAACTCAACGTGGGGATTTCCTGGCTTTTCAGAATGCGACTTCCTAAGTCTTGGGAAAGACTTTTACAATCATGCTGCTTTTAGAACAATAAATCTTGTATCCCGTTGCAAGGCAGGGGTGAGGATGGGTTGTTGGTTTCGTATTTCCCGGGAAGCAGAGGGGTGAAGTATTTCCTATACATCAAAGATGAACGCTTGAATGACAGAAGTGCCGTAGGAGAACGGACACGCGTATTTCTTCACTCCAGGGCCGTGGACGGGTGTGGATGAGTCAATCCCCAACGTCAAAGCCGTGCTTTGAAATGGAAAGGCAGCTTTGCCAGAGGAATATTACCCTCAAAGGAAACGTCACTTTCGGCCTGTGAGGAAAGAATTCCAAAAGAAAAAAACACGGAATACGCGGAGCGAGCCAAATGCACCGCTGGTTTCCTACCTCTGTGCCATTCTAGTATCAAACACGGGCAGCCCGATGACCGGCTCCTTCCTCCGACCAGCGCGCCGGCCGTCCCGTCCGCCCCGCGCCGTTAAATAAAAACCAAAATGGTGGAGATTGTGGGATGGAAGGCTTACCGTAAGAAAAGCCCGTCTCCTCTTCTCTTTTTGCTGGGAAGGCTTTTTTAGCCCTGCTTGCAGGGAGGCAGCTCCTCGCCCTGTCAGTCTGCTGCAGTCACCGCTTACGGTAAACGTAACGTTTGTGCTTTTCCAAATGAAAACGGGAATTACTCACAGGGAGGCCTGGAGACTGTTTTATTGGAATACATAGAAATAGAGTAATGGGGAACGGGAGGACGTCTCTATTTATATTATTCACTGTTCTCTTTGATCATTAAACGCTCTGTAACTCCATCTCCAAACTTCTCAACTGGCGTAATGAAATTAGCAGGTTGCCTTCTCTGAAAAAAGGCAGCGTTCACACATGGTGGGTTCGACAGCTGCGATCCCAAACGCAAAGGGAATGCAAAGGAACTTTGCTTTCCATCGCCGAGCAGGCTCGGAAAGCGTGCGATAGACGGTGGGTGTCAGAAACATCAGCAGTACCTGCCTGCCGTCGGGTTAGGTTTTCCTAAATGTAACTGTCGGATCGCAACTTCTGCAGTGCCACATCCCGTCTCTTCGCATCGGCTTTCCCGCTCCTGGCCAGCCACCGTTGGCGAGGAAAACCAGCGGCAGCCCGATGTGCCGTTTCCCTGGAGCCCACAAACCATTTCTACACCAGAAGAAGAGCGGGTGGCTCGTGACGCGACGTCCCCGTGGCTTCTCTCCCCTTCTGCGGCACATGGTTGGCTGTAAATAGCTTTGCTTTTCCCCTTGAAATCCCACCTGAAATCCCTGCGAGTTTCACTCCGTGTACGGATAAAGAACAGCTGGGGTGGTGGATATTTCACTGGGTAATTTAAAGACTTCTTTCGGATCGGCGTGGAGCCCGTAAGCTCTGGCTGTTCTGCCTTTGACTCGATTTAATTAGCTCTTGGATTGTTTTCGGTCTCATTTTGTTGAGCGGTCAAAGCTGTAGCAGAACACCTCTCAGACACGTTGCTGCGGGAGAGGCACGCCTGTTTGACACCCATGGGTTGGCTGGTCAAGGAAGGAAAATACCGGGCGGGTGATGAACCCGAGCCACATCCAAGCGTTTTGTTGACGGTGATCACTAGAGGGAAAAAGAAAGGGAGGTAATGTGTGCTAAGCACATTGCGAAACGACTGGGTTTGTTTTTTTTCCCCCTCAGTGCTGAAATAGAACGCGTTACGGAAAATGTCCAGCGTGTCTGTGCGGAGGGGAAGGTTTGGAGTTGGGTGACACTTACTTGATGGCAGGTTCCTTCAGCCTACGCTGCGGTGCATGTGGCGACAGCCTTCTGGGTGTTGAGGTCATCCTGCGTTTTTGATAGGCTACGAACTATGGGGGAGGGAAAAGGGATAGAGAGCTTTTACCCAACGTAGTGCCTTTCACGTGTTTCTGGTGGGACATGCAAGGCAGAGAGGGGACATCAATGGTAAATGGTGTGGTGGGACTGTAAAATGGAGGCATTAAAAACCACTGAGATTATTTCCATAAAGTTAACGTCAGCATACTGTTACCAGACAACGTTTGGCAAAACACGTTGACCGGTTCTACTGAGTGCCATGGGACAAGAGAGGTGAGTCACGGTGATGTTTCTTGGAAGAGGCTCTGCAGAACAAACCAGCGGTGGACAGGGGCCAGCACAAGAAGCTAGAGGCTAAAAAGGTGATGGACCAGATGACGAAGTCCTTAAAGGCAATGCCTGTTTGCTTAAAGCAGCTGGGAATCTTACAAATGGTGATTTGGTAGTGCTGCTTGTGAAAAGTTTGTCCACCAGTGAGTTTCCCGGGGTTGTGTGGTGGCAGCTGTGGCAGCGTGTCCCTAGGGACATGCGTTGGGCCTGCGTGGAGGTGGAAGCTTCTGCGTCTTCTCCACGAGCACTGGCTCTGCCTTACAGCTCTGCCTCTTCATTGATTGTGACCCGTACCGATATTTGAGGAGGAACGCAGCGGAAAAGTCTTAGTCCCAACCCAACCAGGGATGTGGGACCTTCACCCTCCAAAATCTGGTTTTTGAAGTGTCTCCAGGGAAAATGTTTGTGATTTGCAGTTTCTCGTAGCAGTCACGTATTTTTTGGCAGCGCTGTGGAGGCATTCTGCCTACCTTTCTCCACCAAAGCTTGCCGAGATGTCCAAGTTTGCTGGAGTTATGCTCCCGCCTCCCCTGCAGGAGAATTTAAATCCTCCAGCACTCTGGTCTTGTCCTCATGGTCAACAAGAGCAACGGTCAAACCTTCAAAATGGCCAAAAATTTGTCTTTTCTCTTCAGGTTTTGAAGGTGCTCATGTGTTGGCTGGGCTACAGATCACATTATCGGTAACCCAGCCTGCAGGTGACAATGCTGGTGACCAGTGAGCCCAGGGAATCGGTGGTTGTGTCCATTTTCCTCTCCTTGCCCTGTGAGAGCCAAAGTCTGGCCTGTCCCCTGTAGTTAACCCCCTTTTGAGAGAGGAGGACATGCTGCCAAGAGATGGCTTGCGAAAAAGGTGTGAAAATAGGCGGACACAAATGATAAATGCTGCTAATCCGGACCAAAAGGAAGAATTTCATCAGGTCCTCAACAGGTCTGGCTCCAAAGTAATATTCCACGGTCGCTTGTGGCTCGTGAGGAACCACCAAGCGCCATGGAAACAGGTTTTTTACGTTATCGCGTGCCTCTGGGACGTGGTTGGGGGGTCCTGGTGCCCACGGGGGGCTTGGTAGCAAAGCTTGGAGGTCGTGCGGGGAGGAGGGAATCGCAGCTTTTTTTTTTTTTTTTTTTTTTTTTTTTTTGGCCAAGGGTGCAAAATACTACTGCCAGGAAAGAGAAAGGGGCTTTGAACAGGGAGTTAAACAAAAATAAGGGGATTAAACCAGAGAAGAACATCTGCAGATGTTCCGCTCTGGATTATCAACGCTTTTCCCTCCAAGTGCTTCCTAAGGATCTCACACTGCATTTATTTCAAAAATACAGCCTTGTTCTTCAAATGCAATTTCCAGAGGTTAACACCTAGGAAATTGTTGGCTGGATGGTTCTTCAGCTGAATGTTATTATTAAATCACACCACTTAATTAACTCGTCGGATACGTGTATTACTCTTTCCGGCAGCGCGACGGAAGCGGGTGGCAGGTCTGCTGCCACGAAAAGAGGACAAACCCCTCTCGTTGGCTGTAGAAGAGGTGCCAGTAAGCTCTTCCTGAGTGTTTTGTTCTGTTTTTCTTAAAAAAAACCAAACCAACAAACAGAAGCTGCGTTACTTTTGGCAATGCCTTTTATTTAATAGGGGTGGTTCCTCTTGCGCTTACATTAACAAATTAATTAGAGAGGAGAACTGCGAGGCCCAGCGATGCAGCTTGTCATAATTAGGCCGAGGAGCTTAAAACATGCCAGCCTCCCCAACTTATTTGCAAAGCTATTTCATATATGAGTAGCCAGAATGAATCATTAACCTAATAATTCCCTTTCTGACATGATTTCTTTGTTAAAAATGGGTAATTTTAATTGGATAATGAGGTGCCGGTGCGACTCATGAATTGTGCATTACCCAAGCTAATGGGAGCTTCGGCGAGTGGCGTTACAGACGCCGTTACAAGCGCCTTCGCGGTGAACACTTCATTCCGATAAATTCTTAATTTATTTCCAGATGGCTTTTGAATTCTAGAACATTTACTGCGTGCTATCATCAAGAGTTTGACACTCTCGTTATCTAATTTGTGTGAGCCGTACGGGGGAGGCTCAGACCCTCGGACAAGGCCCGGTCGCTGGTTCCAAGATTCCCAACCCTCCTCAGACAGCAAAAGCCTCCGTAACATTCTGCCCCTCCGCTCCGCTCCGCTGAGACCCCGCCTGCAGCGCTACATCCAGCTCTGGAGCCGGAGGAAGAGATGCCGCAGGGCAGGAAAGGAGGAACCACGGCGGCTTTCCAGTTTTTTCCTCTCCTAGTAAGAAGACTGAGTGGTAATCGCTGCTTTGCGCACTGGTGTTACGATACCAGCTGGCTTATTTTTTTTTTGATTAATTTCAGTAATTTTGCTCTTGTTGCTCCTCACTGCTCTGTTGCTACTGCATGACGCTCTTCTGTTGTTATTAGTTCTGCAGAAAGAACAGTGGGGAGTAAATCCACAGCTTAGGAAGTTCAGAATAAACAACAACAACAAAAAACAATAAAAGAAGTAAATAAGTCACTAAAACTGCATGATAGAATCTTTCCTTTTTCATTAAAAGTCCATTTTCTAAATGTGTTGCAGAGAACGCTTACTTTTCTGTTTTCGCTCCACCACTTCATGGGCCAAGCTGTGACCTATCAAATCTTTCAGAAATCCCCTCACTTATTTCTTGAACGCCCGATTTGCGTGGCTTTACGCCACGCACGAGAAGTAACGGATTACATAAGTTACGAGACGTGGACTGAAGGTAAACACACTTAATTCTTTGGGTTGAGGGGACAGCGTGTGGCGGCACAGCCCCCAAGCTCAGCTGGTTTTATTTGGGAACGTGCACGTGGAAAGGCTGTGGTTGATGTTTCTGTGGGTTTTGCACCCATTTTACTGCAGCCCCCTCAGCTGAGGGTGTAACTGAGAAGTCATGGCAGGAGTGTCTGGATGGAGTGGCTCCGCTGCGTGCACGGATGTCCCCTCTTGGCCAGCGTACGGGTTATTTTGGAGCGTGGGAGGAAGACTCCTTGACCTAAATGGCTCTTTTTTTTGTTGTTTGTTAGCTTTGGGAGTGGCTGGCAGGACCCAGGAGACAGCTGGGAGTTTTATCCAGGTCTCTTTCATGCTACGTCAGGTTGAGGTTTCCAAGCATTGAAGGAGAACGTCCTTCAACGTGAAAGTGGCAATAATGTTTTTCAGGTAGGAGGAGACTTGGGCTTCATCACGCAGTGTTCTGAAAGGGAATTTTGTATTTTGCACATCCTATTCCCCTTCCTCATTATAAGGGCTCACGGATTACGTAGGGGCCAGGACTTTGATAGCATTGCTGATGGTTGAAACGTTTGAATAAGAGGGTGAAGATGTAAAAACCACGGCATCTCCAGTTATTTGCCCGCGGTGATTTTTGCTGAGAGTCACGGCCAGCGTGGCTCTGTGTACCTAGAATCCTAGAATCCCAGACTGGTTTGGGTGGGAAGGGACCTTCAAAGCCCACCCAGTCCAACCCCCCTGCCAGGAGCAGGGACATCTCCAACCAGATCAGGTTGCTCAGAGCCCCGGCCAACCTGGCCTGGGATGTTTCCAGGGATGGGGCATCCACTGTCGAAATTTTCAGATGAAATTGTGGTGCCAAATGCAGTCCTGAAAGGTGGATGAGTTTTGAAAGCTCACCTACTGAATCTGCAACAGAGGTTGGAACGGGGGGAAAGGCTGGTGATCTCTTTATGAAAGTCTGATCAGCGTTTTCGTTTCCCAGATCTAATTAAAAGGGCTGCTAAAAGCCGCAGTGCATCCCGTCAATTAGAAATTAATGTTCATTTAGTTCCTGCCTTTTGGAACAGCACAGTGAAACTTCATCTGTTTGCGAGGTGGGTGTGTTCCAGCAAACAAATGGCCTGCGATAGAAGGAACATTAGCCTAAAAATAAAAATCCATGTTAATTAGCTAGAGCTCTAAGGTGTTTTGGTGCTGTTCATTTTTCATAAAATGGCCTGGAGACAATGTGGAATATTTCCTGCTCTTGCTGAGGGTTAAAGGGCAGTTTTGTCTACCATGGTTCAAGAAAAACGCAAGCTGATTTGGGAGATTGTCTCTCCATCCATACTTTTGTGTGATTTTTATGGATTTTTTTGAAGCCTTTTTGTTTTCCTGACGCGTTTCCCAAGTCACAGAATTAAAGGTTGCAAATCGGAATGGCTTCGACGACCCCCGTAGGACGGTAGCTGGCTTTGAAGGCAACATGGAGCAGAACAAAAGGACCTTGGAAGAGCCGGGCGTTGCAACCACTTTGCTCCTTCAGGTGTAAAGTCGGTGTTCTATACCTGAAATCCACGTGGACCCCAGTTTTCACGGGACGTTTTGCCGTCCTTTTATTAGCCGGCCAAGTGAGGTGCCAGGTGGTTGGCATTGGTCGCCGCTTCTGGTAAATGCTGGTCATTGTTCACGTCGGACGACGTCTTGTAGCATTAATTTCATGGAAGGAGCCCCAGGGGTCATGGCTTGGTGCCTGAGGTCTGCACAGGGCGGAAATCCCGATGAGCTTCGATAATTTCAATATTTTTAATTTATCTCAAGAGAAGGTATTTCAAAAGGCAATTTGTGATTTATCCACGATGTGAAGATGGCGTCAGCAGCGTATTCCTCCTGTGCCTGTGTCGATGTTTTTCTCGCACTAGCACAGCTGCAAGGTGTCGTTTCTGCAGCTCCCTGGTGTGATCTTCTGGTGAAATTTCCTGGTTTGTGTTCCTGTGCTGATCCAAAAAAGCATCCCTTTATCTTGGTGTCTCTCCTCTTGTCTCCTTGTCTGTCTCCATGAGGTGTTCTCCGTGAGTTTTGGTGCCAAACTGCAGACCGTGGGTATGTTCCTACCGGGCGCGTTGCAGGTTTTCCCCAGGAATGTACTAGCCTTCAGTGAATCTCTTCGTTTCCCTCTCCGAGTTGGTGAAGACATCTGTCTGCTGGCAGGAGGATTTCACACGGCTTTATTTTAGCGGGGAACAGCTTTCCAAGCAGTGACTCCTTACAAAGCGATAAGGGATGATCTTTTGGGCGGAGCGTAAGCCTCTTAAGCTCTTCTCCGGGCTCCGTGCTCATGGCTGCGTTTGGCAAACTCCCTCTTTTCTGCCTTGTTTGGTTTTGATAAAAATGAGTTAATTTTTTTGTGTGTTTGTACAGTACTTTAGTGACTTTAATTTCCATGCTTCCTAACTTCAGTAAAAGACGGATGTATATTAATGGTGTTAAACTAAATTTATCTCAGTAAGTCCAGCATTTCTCTTGTTTTCTGAAAAATGATGCTGGTAACTGCTGCTTTGTCTAAGCACTGATAGAGGACAGGAATTGCTTCTGAAATTATTCTCTTCCTCTTTTCAGTACCATTTTCTTCATGGTTTCTGGAAGAAATCCTTCCACTTCTCCGTGTAATACCCTTCTCTGTTTTGTTTTGGTTTTTTTTGTGGCTTGAAAATAATTTCCACCTGGGCACACACGGGCAAGTACCTAATAGCCAGGATATAGCGTTCTTATCAATATTTCTGTGTTACAAATCGAAATTCGGGGTACAAAAATGCAATTGCAGAACCTCAGAAGTTTGAGAACACCTCTTTGTACCGTTGGCCGCTTGCTTTTGATTTAGTGTTTAATTAAATGATGGCGTGTTCCAGTTTTGTTCAGAGCCGAGAACAAAAAGATGAGGGACTTGGGAACTTACTGACTTTTTGAGCGTAGGCTCTAGCACGTACGGATAATCCCATTCCGCACAGAACAGCCAATTCTGGTCCAGTCCACAACCTTTCTCAGCTCTTTCCATCACGGGCAGTTCTTCCTTCTTCCAGCCAACACAGGTGAAGTTGTTGTATTTTTTAGATGTCAAACTTTGAGGCCTGTCCAAGAGCGTGTCGCTGTTTTTCAGAGCGTACTGCTGTGGTGGGGACAGACTTCTGGAGAGACGGGTATCTTGGAGAGGAAGCCAACCTCTTGAAGATGCCACGTCCTTGTGATAAGTGTGAGCGTACCAAAATATTTTCAAAAATTTATCTCAGACAGGAGAGAGAGCCCAGCAGTTTTAACACTGGGAAAAGTGGAGATGTCCACAGCTCACGTTTTCAATCATCTTGGCATATTCACTTCAACCAACTCCCTCAAATACTTAGAAAGGAGATACCATTAGAGACTGACAGAAAGAACTGAGTCTCCCAACAAAGTCATTGTCATCCCTGGAAACATTCCAGGCCAGGTTGGCCGGGGCTCTGAGCAACCTGATCTGGTTGGAGATGTCCCTGGTCCTGGCAGGGGGGTTGGACTGGGTGGGCTTTGAAGGTCCCTTCCCACCCAAACTGTTCTAAGATTGATTCTATGGTTACCCTGAGAAGTTTTGCCACGGGTAAAGTTTGAAAAGGAATTATTTTTTTCACATTCACAGCAGTTTTTTTCCAGGGATTGCACTTTGCCCACGCTGGCTGCACTCCCAAAAAGCCTTCTGCCGTAGCGAGGCCACGGTCTCACCCCCTGCCTTTCTGTTGTAGGCGCAGCGGCCGACCAAGAAGGTGCTTGAGGCTGGCCAGCCGTACAAAGCGATTTCCAGTGTCGCCTCTTCTCATTCTTCCCCTTCCAGCGGGCACAGAAAAGGGGCTGCAAAATCAGTCTGGTCCAGTATGCTCCCAGTCCGCTTTGGTTTCTCATGGGCTGCTCCTGAAAGCCACACCATTTGTAGAGCTTCGTTTTCACGTCTACACGTAGTATTAGTGGGAAAACGGTGGTTTCCCTCTAAAGTGTGGGGGTTTTGTTTGTTTGTTTTGTTTTTTTTTTTTAATCCGTTAATTGTTTTTCACAATCAGAGCCCAACAACCTATTGGAAATATTTTTAAAACACCTGCCTTTATTGTGTTGCCAATTACGACTGCTGTGAAATGCTTGTGGCCGTGCGTGAATGCCTCGTGAGGGTAATAAAAGCGATTACCGGTAGGGAAAGTGGGCGTTGTAAGTATAAATAATTACCCTATCATCACAACCATTTCACGCTTGAGGAAACGTTCAGAGACGGTGTGTGCGCAGAGCTGGTTCGTTTTCCGCTCACGTTCCGTAGCGGTTGGTATTATTTCTCTTCCAGCGGGTATCTCGGCCCTCATCGCCGATTCTTCTGGTGCCGCGCTCTACAATGAAGTTCTCATCTTGTGGTTAAGGGTGGGACAGTGGCCTTGCTCGCTCCGTCTTGGCTCTTCCGTGGGCACGGATTGGGGGCGAGAAGGATGGGCTGAGGAGCATCCGAAATCGTTCCCGTCTTGGCTGTGAGCAAAAGGATGACACGTGCGGTTCTGCGAAGTGACGGGGTTGCGTATTGGGGGTCTGGCTCGTTACTTTGGGTGTTTGGAGGCATAATGAAAGAGCGTAGGGCTTTTCAGAAGGGTTTTGAGGGGTTTTTTGGAAAGTCTTGGGCAGTAAACCGAAACTTGAGATACGTAGAGATATCTGCTATGTCAAAAGCTCCCATAACTCCCATTTAATTAAATTAATAGTCCAGCTTTCCCATTTCTGAAGTCCTTCTATAAAACCATCACAAAGATCTCCTCCGTCTCAGCCCTGGACAAGCAGAGCAGCCGTGCGGGGTGAACACGGAGCAGGGCTCCGTCGGGCGGTAGCGTGGACCACGTTGGTGCCTGGCATGCGGCTCTACAGGTGCAGTCAGGGTGGGGTGGATGTTTCGGGGGGCCGCCGAGGTCTGCGGAAGCGTGGAAGCCAAATGGAGGACGCAGGTTAGTTGAGGAGGCGTCACGTTGGGTGAACGCGCAGCGGTTTGTCGTGGGAGCGGAGAGGGCATTTCATCGGAGCATCCACCCTGATAAATTTTGAAGACTTCGAGAAAATACTGGGAGCGTTTTGACTCCTTAAAAGCTTATCACAATACACTTTTCTATTGAGTGAATTTTTATTGAGGACACCAAGTCGGTAAGAAATCTGCGTTAAAAACATAGGGAAGAGGGGTGAAATGATTTTCAACTCCCTGATTTTCAGTTTCCAGGGACTCTGCGAAGCGCCTTGATGCTTCATTGTAGCGTAAAAATCCGTCATTTTCAGCATTTAGCGTCGCGGCACGGGCTCCGTTGTAATGACAACATGATTTGTACTTCCTCCGAACTGAAAGTAGCAATTTATGCTTCGTGATAATGGGGAAAAAAACAAACAAAACTGAATCAAAATAACAGAGTCGAGGCTGAAAATAGTCTTTTTCTGAGTAACAGCCTTACCGTAACGGGCTGTGATGCTGCACAGTGACTTTCTCCAGCGAGTTTAACCGTAGCGGATGGGGCTGCGGTTCATTCGGCATCTGAAAGCCAAACTGGAAAGCTTCTCGAGGGGGGGAAAAAAAAAAATAAAATCTTGTGTTCAAAGCATGAAATTCCAACCCCCACGCTTGCTAGAGATGGTGAAAGCCACTGTTTTCTGTGTGATGCACGTGGGTGGATTTGTGTCGTTAAGCTGTGTCGGCATCACCATTCCCTGCATATATGGTCCATGTAAAACGTCTGTCTGCTTTTCCCAGTGGAAAAACCCAATTATCCTTGTTCTCTAATTATGTCAACACAATTTCACATGTCCTCAGGAGCCAGCGTTACGAATTCCCGTCGTGAGAGAAGAGCTCATGAACCTTCCCGCTGAGCAGAAACGCCAGTGTGCCAGCAAACACAGGCCATGTTTATCCTGAGTGAGAAATAATCTCCTCAAAGTCGTACCTTCTAAAAATAATTGGAAAAGACTCCACGGGCAGTTAGCTTATAACGCTCTTCTGCTGATGTTGCTTTTGATTTTTTAAAACTTTTTAGCCAGTACTTTGATTTTACAACATTTGAGAGTCTCTGATTCCTTGTATTCGTGTGGATTTTTTTGGTTTTTTTTTTTCAAATGAGTTTCTAAGTCAATTTGATATTTCTGCCGTGGCAAAGGGAGTGGGAGAAGGAGACGTGTATGGAGTACTCGCTTCAGACAGGGCGTCCTTGAAAATCACAAGGTGTAGCTGAAAACCCATCAAACTCAACAGCTCTCCTAACATATCCGATGTGTTTGAGAGCTTGTCGTTTTGCTGGGAACGTGCATGTGAGCTTTCCCTGTTGGCATGACCACCGTAGTGCTGTGGGACCCGCGTAAGAGAAGATGTTGGCACCAGCAAGTTGATAGAATCATGGAATCATGGAATGGTTTGGGTGGGAAGGGACCGTTAAAGCCCACCCAGTCCAACCCCCTGCCAGGAGCAGGGACATCTCCAACCACATCAGGTTGCTCAGAGCCCCGGCCAACCTGGCCTGGAATGTTTCTCTGGGCAACCTGGGCCAGTGCTCCTCCCCCCTCAACGTAAAAAATGTTTTCCTGATGTCCGGTCTAAATCTGCTCTTGATACACAAGAGGAGCAAGTTCATAGAGACTTCCTCCCTCTACTTTCTCTCGTCTCCCGAATTCCCACCCTGCATTCCTCCCCTGCTCCATTCCCACCACCCAGAGGGACCAAGATGGTGCCTTGTGTCAAGTTGGGCGCATGTATCTCTCTGAGGTTGTTGAGTCCCTGCCACTGGCTAACTCCACTCTAAAAATCTCACCCCGCTTTGATGTGCGTGTCAATATTTAGCGAAAGAACAGAGGGAACGTACCAAGTGTGAAAATTAATTTCTGGAATGGGAGCGAGAAAGCGTCAGGAGAAGTCACCATGGTCTGGCAGTATTACCCAGCGCAGAGCCAATGATCTGGCAGTATTTTCATACGATTTCCTAATTTTAGTGAATTAAATGGCTTGCAAAATTCAGAAGGGCTTCAGATGAAAGCAGCTGTTTGAAATGAGAAGGAATGTGGAATAAATATGCAAATAAGTTGCAACAGCTGGCGAGACCTTTGGGGGAGAGTTTAACGACGCTCAGAACTTCTCAGGCATCTGGAGGAGGAGGCTTGGCAGGCAGTGTTGGTTAAGGCTTTGGAAAGTATGCGTCTCAAAAATAGTGGTGGTTATATTTTTTTTTTTTTTTTTTTTTTTCCAGCTGAACCTGGCATAAGACGTAATGTCTGATTAACGGAGCATAGTAAATGAACAAAAGGATTTTGGAATAAGGAGTAAATCCTGAATCCAGCGAGACTAGTGTCCTGGTTTTGGCTGGGATGGAGCTGATTTTCTTCCCAGTAGCTGCTGTGTTTTGGATTTAGGATGGGATGTGGTGTGTGAAGAATGCCGATAATACACTGAAGTTATTCGTCGTTGCTGAGAGATCAGGGACTTTTTCCAGCTCCCCAGGTTTTGCTGCTGTGCAGAAGCTGGGAGGGGTACAGCCGGTCCAGCTGACCCAAACTGGCCAAAGGAAGCGTTCCGTGCCACGGACGTCCCGCTCGGTGTATAAAGGGGGTTGGCTGGTGGGCAGCTCTCTCTCTGTCTTTCTCTGGGGATCGTTCCGAGATCACTCTTGGTTCCGTTCCATCTGTCTGTTCTCAGTGGGTGCATCGTTTGTTTTGTATTTTCTATTTTTTATTATTATTATAAATATATAGTAGTATTACTATGATCTCTTCCTTGCTGTTGTAGTAAGCTGTCTTCATCTCAACCTGTGAGTTTCCTTTTCTTTCCAATTCTCTCCCCCGTTGCATTGGAGAGGGGATGGGTGAGTGAGTGACTGCGTGGTGCTTAGTCGCCAGCTGTGATTAAACCGCGACAGCCAGGAAGTGAATACTGCATCCCAGTAGGGAGTGTAGGAAGAGTTTTACATTTGAGCCGCAGTACTTGGTTGAATTCCTACACGCAAAGCAAGCCCTGGGCTCAACGGAGGTGCCTCCTTTGAAACTAAACAAGGGGATTTGGTTAGAAATTCAACTTCTCTTGCTCTGCCATGTGACACTGATCCTGTAATGAGTTGGTGAGGAATTTAAGTCTGTGGCCAAAGAAAAAATGTTATTCAAAGAGTTCTTATATCACCTGCACCCCCAAAGACCTTTCATCTCCAAACTGATTTGCCTGATTCTGATTAACCATGAGCTCTGAGGGCGTTAGAAGACAAGGTGATGAACTATTTCCGTTTAGAAGTTGAAACTCCTGTCAAGTCATGAACATTATTTCAGCGTCTTCGCTCCTGGAAAATAGTATTTCAGAGTTATCTTGCTTCTTAGAGCTAGCAGCGATGAAGTGACATTCACTCTGAAATACCGTAGGTTACTCACCTCTATAGAGAGGTATGTGCCAGGAGGACTTGTAATTTTCCTGTGGGGTGACCAAAATTCATCTCTTACTTGCTGCTTTTGGGTTTCCCAGGGATTGGGTAAGCGTACCGTTTCGGAGAACTGGGTGCAATTTTTGAACTGAGCCCCACGTGAAATTCCCTAGATCGTTTACTGACGTGCGTTTCGGATTGTCTCTTTTCTCCCCCTGGCATAGTTTTCCCTTGTGATTCTTTCCTTTCTCTTTTTGGCAAACAACGGGTTTTAACCTTCCGGGGTCTGAATATCAAACTTCCCCTTGGAGTCCCTTATCAGGCCCTACCATCCCCGCTTTCCAGCGCTGGGTCTAAATTCCATATCCTAGGCTGGCCTACATGCCAGGTCAGGACTTCTATTTTTCAGAGAAGAAAGCAAGGATTAAACGACAGAGAAGGACGCGAATCCTTTTAACCGTGGCAGATCTGTCCGTTCGAGGGCAGAAGTGAAATAACGGAGGAAGAAAGTTCTCGTTATCTCTCCCGTAGCCTGTGGCCAAACAGGAGGATCCTTTCTCCCGCTATCTCTTCCTCACCGCTCAGGAGACAGCATCCACGGCCGGGCACGGCACGTTACCGGCCAGCCCGCCCGCCGCCGCCGTCTGGAGCTCGTCTTCCCATCCTTAGGGTCTTGGGCTTTGTCCTGGAAAATGTATTTTAATACCGACATGGGCGAAAGCGCAGGGAATAACGGCTCCAGCCCAGTTTCTTCTCACCTGTGCGAGCTGGTGGAAATATTGATTCTGTTTGGCCAGCTATGAATCAGTTTTCTCCCCTCCAGGCCTGATATTTAAATAAAAACTGATGTCAATCCTCTTCAAATACTGCTGTCAATGAGCGATCTCCGCACACGAGCTGCCTTGCTGAGTTTTTTTTCTGATGGTGGAGCACGAAAGGGCTAAACCTCCCATTTTCACCCTCGCTGTATCAGCGTGACCGTCCCCATCGCTACCAGGCCGTCTCGCCCACGTGCTCTCTCATTTCCAGCGCTGGAGCGCTCCCGCTCTTGCTCTGCGTTTCCCTCACCCTCTCCGGGAGTTCAAGCACCACTAAAGCTCCGTGTCAAAGCTCTCGCTCAGGAATGAAGTGGCCTTAATCCTGAAGAGGATTACGTTACGGCGCGCCTCAAGCAATTTAACTCCCGGGTAAGAGCCGCCGCGGACGGATGTAGCGGTGCTTTCATTTACATCCCTTGGCTGAGCTGATGGATGAGTCTCCATCTGCGCGAGTGCTCGGAGTACCCTGCTCTTTGCAGCTGGACCCTTCTCGTCTGGTTTTTGCTGGTTTGGGAGAAGTTCCTCTGGCAAAGAGGCGTGCTCCCTAGAGCTGGCTGTGTGGGGTTTTTCCCCATTCCTGAACATGCCCTGTGCTTGGGAGTGTGATTTTTAGGCGGCAGATGAAAGCCACAGAAAGATGGGAGAGTGCTTGGAGGAAGACCCTTTGAGGAAGCCTTGGGGACAGAGGTGGCCTGTCATGCGGTGGACTATGGCCGCGGTTGATTTGCTGTACCGGGAGCGTGAAATTTGAGGTCGGGGGTGCGATCCCAGATGAGATCGCATCAGAGCTTGAAGAGCTAGAGAAGAAAAAGCCACCTCCTGTTTACAAATCAGGTTTTTTTGTCACTGAATGATAATATTTTACTTGAACAGTATTTGAAATGACAAAGAAACCAACCTACTGCACTGGGAAAATTTTGATCCTGAGGCAACAACCACTCACGTCAACATGAACTTAACGTAGACCTAAAGAAATGACAGGATTCATTTTAAAACCTTCGTTTGGCAAAAGATGAATTGATTGTAACACGGTCACCCAAATCCCTACACCAAACGGCGGTGCGTGTCGCAGTCAGGTAGTAGATGGTACGTTGCGTTGTGTGCGGGTGGGCTTTGATCCTCTTCGTGCAATGCGGTTGAGCGCCACGCGCGACTCAATTCAGCGGTTTTCCTTTTCCCAATATGAACTTTCGCAGAGAAACCAAATTACCGGCAGGAAACGTTCGTCACCACAGGATGACGCCGAGATGAGCCGATCTGTCAAGCCGGTTGACTTAATGCACGGGCGCCGTCAACCTCCTCTGAGGGACAGGGCGCTTACAACCAAACGATGCCGCCGAGGGGACGTCGTAACGTATCTGGTTTTGCGTTCAGAATGACACGGTGTGCCGCTGTGGTCCGAGGGGCCGGGGAGAGCAAATGGCACGGTGTGAATTCGTTAAAAAGCGGCTCTGGCCGGAGCTGCGAGCGATTGATGAGCGATGAAGTGGCAGGGCTGCCGTGAGTGCTCGAGAGGACGATGATGGAAATGGGTTATTTAGCCTTCTGATGATGTTTATCCAGAAACAGTGATAAATAAAAATTCCCAGTTGGGATGAGGTTGAGCAAGAAAACGTGGTTTTGCTGTTGAAGTCGTCGTAGCGATTATTAATGCGTTTCCATCTCGGTATTAGCGCTATCCGCATTATTTCGGCACCCTTTAAAGTGACATTTCATCACTTCTGTGTCACCTGCCTCTGCGGCTTTTCGTCCCTTCGAGCAGCCGAGTGCCCTTGAACGCGCCGGGAAGCCTGAATTCGGAGGGACTGACACCAAAGTTATGGGCTGCCACCGGAGCCGCCGTGTCGCTGCTCGGGGGAGATCGATAGCGCGGACGCGGCGCTCGTGACCGTGCAGGAGAAGGAATTTGAGAGCTCAATCCACCGCTGGCCATCCTGGTGACAGACCCGCCTGTGCCGTTCCTCCGGCTCTTGTGCCGGAATAATTTGGCTTGCGTCCTCCCCGTGAATAGCTCTGTGTGCGCCGCTGCGTTTTGGGACTGCTGATGGTGATGAAAATAAGCGTTGTGCAGGAGAGTTACTAACAATCGAAGCTCCGTGAGCTGGAGTCAAGGAACTGACCAAATTTCCACAACCCACTAAACTGCTATCGATAGTGACAAGGAGGAAACTGGGCTGGCTGAGACTCCGCACCCTGAAACCCAGGCTGGAATGACGGGAATGTGCTGTTTGCGTTGTTCCCTGTATTTTTTTTAACGGTTTTAGAAATGCTTTGACAATGCTGGAAGGCTTGGGACCACCTGGACATCCTCTATTTTTCTTACACACGTGGGTTGGGTTTGAACCAACGTACCTGGAGGGCCGGTGCCATTTGGGTTCACGTCTGTGTCGGAATTATATCAATACCCCGCTCAACTCAGGTGTGCTGTGCAGCCAACAATAAGATTTGGTACTTGGTTAAATAGCTGATCCTTTGATGTGTGCGAAAATCTCAGCATGCCGTTTGCCAGAAGAAAGATTGGCATTATAATAAATTCCGGAAAAATCCTTTCCACCTGCCTAAAGTGAACCACTGACATGGATGGGCTCCTGCTCGCTCTGTACCTCAGAGGGATGTTTTCTGAAGGTACATACGTAAGCTCTTCTGCAAAATTCCCTCTAAAATATACATTTATTTTATCAGTTGTTGTACTATTTTCAGGGAAATAACGGAGACGCTTCATTTTGTGCCTATTAAATGCACTACAGAATACCAGCCGTGAAGGATGCTCTTGCGATGCCGAGGAAGAACCTCGGATTGAGAGCGGCAGTGATGGTTTAGATTGCCAAAATGATGGAGAGAGAGTGGCTTGTGTTGATGTTGGGCAGAGGGTGAGTGGACAACCCGCGCTGGGCAGGCGTGCGCTGCCGCAAGCTGCAGGTGGGCTGTGGGGTGGGGAGGGTGGGATGGGCTGAGGTGAGGAGTAGGGGTTATGTGAGACATAGCTGCTCCTACTGCCTCCTCCCTTCCCTCTCATCTCCCTTCAGATCCAGCCAGCAAAACCCAAACCTCTTCCAGCCCCTTGTCAGCTAATCCGTTAAAAATAACGAGCGGGGAAACAGCGGTGTAGAAAGGAAAGCCGTAGCTCTGCAGGAGAGGCAGGTGTGCAAAGCCCCCGAGTTCCTCTCCGTTAGGTCTTACAAATAACGAGCTGCCACGGGCGGCTCGGCGGCGGGGATGAGCGGGCAGCGTGCGATCAGAAACAGCGCTTGCAGCACTGTTGTAGCATGGCATCTCTCCAGCGCAGCGTGGCAGCGCCCGTCGATCCGCTTGTTGGATTGGGATACGACCAGCACGCGGACTCGGCCCTCTCTCCCGGCTCCTACTGGAGCTGCTTTGTGCCGTGGGTGCCAGCCTTAGCAAAATCCCTTTGTGGAACATAAAATTCAGGGAATTTTGAAACAGAGATTGAAATGCAATATTTACTTTTTGGCTTGCAAAAAATGCAACAGAAAGCATTTTGCTAAACGATCCCCAATCAGTCTACGGCGTCCTGGTACGCACTTCAGGTTCTGCTGTGCTGGAAGAAAACCAGCACGTGGACTGAGGAGAGACTGGGAATCCATAATCTTCAGGGAACGTTCTTAAACACCAAGGAAATTTTTGGAAGGATTGCGATTTTTCAGTATTTTCAGTAGTTCATACCTAACAGATTTCTGTCTCCTCTTTACCAGATTCCCAAATCTGTCCCTTTGCTGCCAGGCTGGTAAAACACCTCTGCAGCTCTCGTTGGTCTCCCAGCTCCAGATCTTCTAGCGAGATCCTGCTTCGTCTGGCCAGTCCCTTGGTATTTCTGTTGGCTTTGTTTTACCCAATTTCTTAGTTTCTTGCTCCATTTGAACATCATCTGAATCCAGAAGACTCCTCTTAACTGCTACCTGCATTTTTATTCAGCATTGCTCAAATATTCTTTATTGAACCAGCAGCCTGTTGGGTTTCTCTTTTGAGAAGACTTGTCCTTTCTTTCCAAAACAGTGACCAGCATCATCAGAAGTCGTTTTCTAAAGTGTTCTACTCTCTTCTTTTTCCCCGTTTTCTCCAGAATTGGTAAATACGTGATTCTTCACGCGTCCTTTGGACTTTCTGGCCCCGAAGCCTTTATTTACTGATAAAATTATTGCTGTGATAAACTCTTAGCATCATGAGAGCGCAGCTTTCCTCCATACCAAGGGCGTTCAGCTGCTCTTGAGTGGGAGGCAGCCAAGGTCTGCCAACAGGCTGGTTCCCCACGGTGATTACTGCTCTTAGAATCTAGAGTGACGTGGCAATAGCTAATATTTATAGACATTTCTGTGGGGTAGTTTGAAGCAGAATTCCTTTTTTTTTCAAGGGATGAGGAGCCTTTTCAAAACTAGCAAAGAGGAAGGCAGTATGTCTTTCCTCTCTCATATCTTCCCAGCGTTTCTTTAGCTTCTTGGGGAAGAAAGTTCATCTCTTCAGGTGAAGATCATCTCCATACCAGCGTCATGGCTTAGATGCAGGATGCGACTTCTCAGACCCAAGAGCTGCTTGTGACTTCTTTTTTATTTTTCATTCTAAGAATACATACCCATGTTCCTTAACAAGTTTCCACAAAACTCCTCAAAGTTTAAAATTTAGAATTTTCTTGCCATTTCTTTAATGGCATGATGTTTCTTTCTGCAGTTGCTCATTTTCCTGCTCTCCAAACATGATGCCCGTGACAGCTTAGTATCTGTGATGCCAAAACGTGGTGAAGGCGAAGGCAGCTTTTTAACGTCTCGGTATCGAAGAAATCAGAAGAATTGTTGGTATTCGCTAGTTTAAATCAACGTTTAAGCATATTCCCTTACAGAGCAACAGCTTGCTAAGCACGCTTTATGGTAAAAATGAATGTCAGCGCTGTTAACGATCAGCGGCGTGTAATTAAAAATACCATTGGCTGTAACGGTGCGTGCCGTTGCTCGAATGTTTGCGGCGTCGTCGTTCAACCTTGAGTGGCTGAGCAGGCAATTAGTCATGGAGGAGATGCGCGGCGAAACAGAAAATAATCGCGGCAACATCCTGGCGGCGCGTCGATTAACTTGTCAGCAGAGCTCAAAGCCGCAACACAAATGTTGCAGAACACTGTCAAGACAATGATTATTTTGTGTTTGTTCGCGGCAGCAGATGACATCCTGTTTTCTTTCCTTCTCCAAAAATGTCCTTTTCGTACCGTTCCCTGGCAGGACTGGAGGAGATGGAGAGCTCTGGTCGTTCTTCGTGGTGTGTTCTGGTCACCTCTGCAGAAATTATCTGTTAGAAAGTTAGACGGTGAGCTGGATTCACATGATCTGTTTCCGTAATGATTAAAATCGTAGGTTCACCGCGTCGCCAAGCAGAGTCACGGAGGATAAGGTGGGGCTCGGGCTGCTCCTGACCTCATGTAGATTTGTTGAAATCGCAGCAGATTAGGCCAGTCTCAATCACATTAGTGTTCTACAACTCTCATTATAAAAAAAAAAATTCCTAATATCTGATCTAAATCTCCCTCCCTCTATTTTGACACACAAGTCTTCCAGGAGCTGGCCCAGACCAAAACTGGAACGTAGGAAGCAGGAATTGAATCCCATAAAAGCTCTCATTGCTGGAGCTTTCCAGTTAAACCTCTGAAGGGCTTCCCTCCTGCCGTGGCGTTTGATCATCTAAATGCAAGTGTTCTTTGTTGCTTCAAAATATAAATTATGTGGTTTTAAAGCAAATGGCCTCTTTTTTTGTGTGTGCGGTGAAATTCTTACTTTGGGGGAGTAAAGAGAAAATTAAAGGCCCAAATAGTAAAAGCAACATGTATTTGCCTCTGAGGTTTTCAAACATGCGAAAGTGAACGCTTTGGATATAGCAAAACATTACTAAATTACAGAAAAGGTTCATTTAGAAAGGACTGTGGGAAGTTCTAGGGTTTAACCTTGTGTGGAGCAGCCTTGGTGGAAGGGATGCCTTCGCAGTCAGTTACCAGAAGGGCAGTGCTGCTCTGCTGGGTTTTACCAAACCTTTAACATTGAAGGGCAGCGAATGCCGCTGGCACTTGTAACCTGTAAGAGCAGATTTGTTAACGCTTTTTGAGGTGAGGAACAGTTGAGTTCATGCATTGCCTTCATTTTTAATGTGTAAAGAAGAAAGAAATGTGTCAGCAGCAGTTCTCGTCAGGCGAACGTGATCGGTGGCAAGAGAAGTAAGAGCTCAGGAGGCGTTGGAGAGCTGCGATGCAGAAGAGGAGAAGATCCTCTGCCGGTGCGAAAGTCATCGTCTTAGCCTTGCGTTGGCGTGTCCAGCGCGCGCTGGATGGAGCTGACTGGGAATAGGTAGAAAAGCACAAGCGGTGCATCTGAAAGGCTTTACGGTGGTCATCCCTAAATGGTCTCTCCTAGGAGGGGAGAGCTTAGAGCGGCCTCCCAGTGCCCAAAGGGGGCTGCAGGAAAGGTGGGGAGAGACTCTGCAGCAGGGCCTGGTGGGACAGGACGAGGGGTGATGGTTTCAAAATAGACCGAGGTAGATTCAGATTGGATATAAGGAAAAAAATTTTTACGCTGAGGGTGGTGGAGCCCTGTCCCAGGTTGCCCAGCGAGGCGGTGGATGCCCCATCCCTGGAAACATTCCAGGCCAGGTTGGCCGGGGCTCTGAGCAACCTGATCTGGTTGGAGATGT